>JASDQU010101131.1:406699-420035 GCA_032191745.1 Picea mariana | reverse complement strand
CCCCCCCCCCCCCCCCTCCCACACCTGCCTCCCCTGGGTTTCCCTTTGAAGCACCATCAAAGCATAGTGTGCAATCTGACTATATTTGAATCCAGTGTTCAAAGATGAGGATATAATGAAGTTGCCAACACGATCGTTAAATTGAGTGAGAATTCCTAATGGAACATAGTTTGAATCTTGTGACCCAATCCTTCTCTAGGTTATTACAATTGATCATATCTTCTGTGCTCAAATTTTTAGTGTTCATAACCTCTGTCAATTGTGATTTGGCCTTGCAAGCAACACTTTGAGGTTGTGACTTGTTTCCCTGGAAAATTAGTCTATTCCTTGCTAGCCATATCTACCAGCAGACATATTTGGGAAGGGACTTTCACAGTATTTTAAAGATTGGTTTTCCATGAAAGGTGCCTTGGTAATACCTTTCCCAGTGTCCCAAGCAGGGGTTTAAATATGAGGGCCACCTTATTTTATGGTTCAGTTCTCTATAGACAACATTCCATACTGTTATAGAGAAATAACAATCCCATAAGAGGTGTTGAATAATATCCTGATTTCTTTGGAATAAAGCACAAGAAAAAGGGCAGTGGAAACCCCTTTTCAACAAGTTTTCTCTCGTTAAAATTTCCCCATGAGCTAGGGACGAAATGAAGATATTAATTTTCGGTGGAGCGTCTTGAATCCATGTGTTTTTCCATTTTGTTGAAGAATGAAAGGTCCTTGGGGAGGAACGAAGAGTTTTGTATCCTTCTTTAACTGTGTACCCATCTTCTCCCCAACCTTGATAATAATACATTTTATCTATTAATTCCCCTCCCTCCCACCCTCATAAGAGGGTGGGAGGGGGGGCATTAATAGATAAAATTTATTATTATAATACATTTTATCTATTAATCCCCACCCCCCCGCACCCCTTCCCACCCTCATAAGAGGGTGGGAGGGGCGGAATTAATAGATAAAATTTATTATTATAATACATTTTATCTATTAATCCCCCTCCCACCCTCATATGAGGGTGGATATGAGGGTGGGAGGGGATGAAATTAATAGATAAAATGTATTATGAGGGTGGGAGGGGGGGCATTAATAGATACAATGTATTTTCCTGAATTTCTTTGAGTAAAGGGGATGCTCCTCTAAGAAGGGATATCAACACTTGGGTTTGATTCTGTAGGTGATACGGGGTGTCTCCCAGGCTCCAAGACTTCTAGGTTCCATCTTCGTTCCAAGTAGAAATATCGAAGAGAGTGATATTATGTTTTGAAGTCATCCATATTTTCATTTCGCCAATATCTTCTACTCGAGATGTGAGGTCAGTTACCAAAATCGAATCTTGCCACAACCTGATCATTTTTCCATTTCCAGGGATCCAAGAAAGGTGTTATTTAAATAAGGGAATTGAGGCTCTTAAGAGTTTCCAGATTTGTGAGCCAGGTTGAGTTTCAATAATAGAGTCCATGCTTCTTTTTCTGGCTCCCAACTTGTATTTTTTGGTTATGGTCATTTTCCACCATTCCTTTCTACCCAAAATTATCCTCCAGAGTAGCTTGGCTCCCATAGCTATATTGGTCACTTCATGGTCTCTGATTTCCAATCCCCTACTAGTTTTAGGTGAGGATACTATATTCTAGTTTACCAGATGAAATTTTTTGGAATTGGACTTTCCCCCTTGCCACAGGAATTTGTGAATGAGTTGGGTCATGTCTTTCAAGGCTCCCTTTGGCGCCAGGAGGGAAGAGAATTGGAAGAGGGGAAGGGACGACATAACTAATTTTATCAAAACCACCTGCCCAAATGGGTTGAGCCACCTTGTTCCCTAGGACTCCATCTTATCTTTGAATTTTTGGAGGTTGAGGTGCCAATACTCTCCAGGCAACGATTTTAAGCATAGAGGGAGACCGAGGTATTTAAAGGTTTTCCATTCACTTGAAATGCCAAAGCCTAGTATTTGAACAATACCTAATCTGCTAATAGATGAAACATCCCACACATGTATTTGACATTTGGCCTTATTCGAGAACCCACCTGAGGATGAAAGGAAGGTGTCTAGAACTTGATTGATTCTTCTTTCCATGATTTTTGAAGCTCCATGCAAGAGGATTGTTTCATCCACGAATTGTGATTGATTGATTCCTTTTACGCCATGAGCTATTTTGATTCATGGGATTGTTTCATTGGCGCATTCCCATTCTAGTCTTTGATTTAGAGATTCAACCATGATCACATATAGGAGTGGGGAGAGAGGGAAGCCCTACCTTATACCTTTGGAAGATCTAAAGAAGGGGGATGGTTGTCCATTTAAAAGAGGGGCGATCCAAGGAGAAGTAATAAAAGACCCCGTCCACGATAAAAAATCTTGATTGAACCCAAACTTCTGCATCACTTTGAAAATGAAGTTATGCTCTACTCTATCAAACACATTTTCCATATCCAATTTAATTTCCATACCTGATTCCCCATGAAAATTGGTTGAGTGAATTGCTTCTTCCACCAGGATGAAGTTATCCCAAATTTTCTTGCCAACCATAAATCCTCCTTGGTTTTGAAGAATTATAGATTTGAGAAAAGGAGTTAGGAGGGAGCTCCAACAACCATCTTTTTTTAGGAGGGAGCTCCAACAACCATATTTTTCCAAGTAATTATTTGGCATACAAACATTGATAATTGAATAGATCATATCTGTGGATTTCTTAGTTAGAGAGACCATCATCTAGAACTGGGACTGAAGGTGCTCCTCTAGATTGCATTCATTCACGTTCTAAATTCTATAGATGCATTCTAAAGTGGCTCTCGAGCTGATTGCTTTTCCTTCACCTTTTTTCCAATGTTTTTTTTCATTTCTTGGAGGGTTTCTAGATCCCTCATTTTTGTCTCCTGGATTAGAAGGATTGAAGGGTTTTCTATTTTTATTAGCTTTCAAACTTCTTCTTTTTTGTCCCTGCTCCCTAGTCTTCTACAATTCCAGGAGACAACTTTCATCATTTATCATAGGGTTTTGGGCTCCCCCTTTAGATGGATGAGAGGTTGCTCCCTTATGATGGGTTGACTTATTTTTACTTGATTTAATCTCTTTCCTCAGTGCTTCCTTTAGAGTTTTCTGAATGCCTAATTCCTTCTCCCGATCTACAGTCAATTCCATTTTATTTCTGTTATATTTTCTTCCTACTTTTTTTATTATGGTTGGTTGGATGACCTCTAAGTCAGAATCACTATCAGAAGTTTTCTGTCTTTCTTCCTCAGAAAAAACAAGGATCTCTGAAGGAGGGTTCGAAACAGATTTTGTTGTTTTTTCCCCACTTGATATCGTGATTTCTTTGTCTTTTCATTTTATGTTTTATTATTATGTTTCTTCTTAACTCCTTTTTCCATTTTCTTCTTGGCATTCCCTAAGGTATTCCATGTTATCTTTTGATGGAAGTCTGATGTACCTATTGTGACTTGATTCTCCTTTCTGGGGGGAGCTTGGAGGTATTTCTTGTGGATCTATGGATTTTTGGCCTTGCTCTTGTGGAGGGTTTGTGAAATCTTCTTTTCCATTAGTTCTTTTTCTTTTCAGTTGTTTCCATTGGTCCTATTTCTAATCTCGTGCTTGGGATTCTTTGGCTTGTGGGCATATTTTTGCGAAATGCCCATATTCATGACATGCTTTGCATTTGAATGGGATTTTCTCATAAGCGACTTGTTACACATAAGACCAGTTATCCAGAGTCAACTGGATTGCTTCTAGGAGTCCTTTTTCTAGATCCACTTCCACACAGAGTCTCGCATAATCTTGAATCCCTTCTCATGGTTCAACACGATCAATGTATTTTCCTAGTGAGTTACCTATGTTTTTTATGGTTTCATCATTCCAATAGTGTAAAGGGAGGAAAGGAAGCCTTACCCAGATAGGGGTTGCTAAAGGAATATCATTTTCTAGAATAAATTATGTGGCCCATTTATTGAGATACATTCCTCTTGCACCAATGAAATAAGGTCCACTGCGTAAAATTAGATCCCTATCTTATTTTTTTTCAAATAGGAAAGAGAAAAAACCCTTACCACAAAAGGCCACATACATCTATCCATAGATCAATTTTCTCGAGTTTAGATCTAGCCAGTGATGCATGGATTTGGGGGAGGTTGATAACCCATTGAACCTCCCTATTAGTCCATTTTTTACTATTCTAAGAGCTAGCGGTTGGGTTGAAGAAGGATGAACAACCACTTTAGGAATATCTTCCATTTTTTTTACAAATCTAGAGGGAGTTGCCTTATGGAACTTTGCATAGGAGGAGATCAGTGCATGGAAGGCCTGAAGTTATGAAGATGAAGAACCTGGGGGGGGATCCCCCCTCAGAGGGGGCCATGAACATCCCACATGGAGCCACACAAAGTTGAAAACCCTAGTAGAACCACGCGATAAAACTAACAGAACTGATTCAAAATTACTACTTACCATTAACAAAATTCATCGTTTGTTAGTTCGATCCTTATTACTTCCTTAACCGTCCTAGAAATTCAATATTTATTTAATATAATTTTTTTTTGGAGTATCACATGAGGGTATCGAGCTATTGCATTTCCTCTTCATCCAACTAACACTATATGGAGCACCCATTAAATTAATCCTGTCAAATATCCTATGTAAATATTTCATTAACAATTTACCTCCCTTTTTTCAACCGACACACTAAATAGTAAATATATATTGTAGTTCCACTCAACATATGTAAACCAAGAAATATTGATTAGTTTTTCTTTTTATTAAAAGAAAGGTCAAAGACTCCTTCAACAAGATACCAAATAATCGAGGTGAATCTTCTTTAGATACGAAACTATCGCAAGTCTTCTTTAAATACATAACTATCGCCACTCTGTCGATTATTCATTTCAATTACACTTAAATATTCATTTATTTCTTATGTCAGCTCAAGGGAGAGTGTATTCAGTTTCTTCCTCCCTTTCTTTATAATTTATTTTATCAATTTTTATTATCGTTCTTTTACTACCTTTAATTACTTTGTTCTATCAAAGGGGAGGACTACGTGAGGACGACATTTTTCAAATTGTTTTTAAAGCATCAGCTTCTTCCAAGTGAATGAATTCATGAATGTGGCTATAGTTCTTCAATTTGTTGTGTTGGTTGTATACACAAAAGATTGTATAAGTTTCCCTTCTTAATTGTGCTAGGGGAAAGTTGACTTGGGATTTCAACATGGATTTATTGTTGTCCTTTTCCTAGGGCTTGGGTTTCAACACAATGTTATAACTATAGAACAACCTTACTTTCGAGGTGATATGGATTTATTTAAACTTGGGTTTGCATGACAATTCCTATGCTAGACTTGGGGAAAATCAACAAAAGAATAAACTTTTGTGAAAGATTATTGATGAGATTAGGGATTGGGGTTTTTAATTGGGCTCATCTCCATAGGTCTATTGGAGAAAATATGGTTTGGGGTATCCTTTCGGTAATTCCTTGATCTCTTCAAGGAATTCAATGCCAGATTACAATCTTATGCTTTAGGAGAAGCGATGAAAAATTTGCTAAATGGAAACCTAGCTTGCATGGGAAACTGAGCTAGAAAATGAGATCTATAATGTGTAAATCCAGGTTCCTTGCGTGCTCAACAGGACACCTTGCATAAATTTCTATACCATTTCTAAATGCCCAGGAAGTAAGATGCCTCTGCAACCCTAGATAATTGGTTGCAGAATTTAATCATCCTCATACTCCGTCACTTATAATATTTATTCCACTTTCTTGATGGATTATAAAGAAAATGGTGTGGAACAAGAGTTTATGTAAGCGAAAACCATTGTCTAGAATCATTTTTTCCATTATCTCCCTTTCATTACATATATTAGCTAGAACACTAATATTGTTAATTGTTATTACACACCTTGCTGCTCCTTCCTCCAACTTGTAGAACAAAAAATATCAATAAAGCTTCTTAATATAAATACGTAATTGATCATAATGCAACGAAATCTTTGAGATATGGGGAGTTTTATCAAGAGACTCCATGCACATTAGAATGCATAGAGAATCCATTTAGGTATTCATGGTAGTAATTTTTTTTTGAAATAAAATTTCTTGTGAACTACTAAGGTAGAAAACCTTTATGTGGTAGAACATTATATAGAATTGAAGTTAACCTCATGATGAATGTGTATATAAGGAAACAAAGTTCCTGTGGTTTTCTTCATGATCTAATTTTTAGCATGTATAATGTTATTGTGAGGGCTCTAAGCAGACCATAAATCAAATTTGATTTTCATGCCCAATATTCAATCTTCAGAGTTTATTTGAAGATGTAGGAAGTTATGGACAATGTTTAACTTCACAAGTTACTAAAAAAATAGTTACAATGTATAAAAATATATAAAACTATGAAGATTTTTGTTCAAAATGTTTTCATGTCTTCAGGTGTAGAAAATGAGCATTGATCTTGTTGGGATGGAAAAATAACCTGATATGGTTATTGACATCAAGCATTTTCATTTGTTCTAATAGGTGGACCTTGGTTGAAATGTGTTGTCTAAAATCATAATGTTATAACAAGTATCATATAAATAATTATCTTTTGTACAAAACACAATAGCATATGATTATCAAGATACTACCACAACAAGCAAATCTTTTTCTAGTAAAGTTGAAGGCTTTCCGACATTGTTTGTGATAGAGTATGCATTCTAAAAGTAATACAACTTGAAATGAAGAAATTGAATTTTAATGGAATACTTTTGTGGGAAAATTGAAAATAAATGCAGTCATCCTGCAATATGAGCAATGCAATGGCATTAAACCCACCCTAGTTTGTTCTAGAGGCTCATGGGATAAATATGATGGAGAGAGAAAGTGCATCACAATTTCACACCAGACTTGCAACAATTCCTAAAAATTTCAAGCACCTACATAAAAATAGACATTGCAGTTGCTCCAGTTCTCATTCTCATTTTCCATGGAAGTTTACATGATATTTTTATCAATATTCAAGCCAACTTTTGTTTTATGATTGAATTTATTAATTAATTGTTTCCAAGCATTTTTAGTGTTTAGAATTCTGATGAATGTTTTATAATATTTTTTCGAGTGAGAGCAATAAACTCAAATGTTATTTAAAAGTGTTATATATATACAAATAATAGTTATTAAAGCACCATATGTAGATGATGACCCTTTTGACCCTAGCGTTTGAGCCTAAGATCTGATACCAAATGTAACACCTCACCATCGAACAATACTAAATAATTTATGATCATTTAAAACACATGCATTAAGTGTAAACAAAATTTTCTCCTTTCATGGATGAAATAACCAAAAACATATTCATAACCATTTAAATTTTTTTCCAATGCTTAATATTCCAAATTTGAATCCAAATATATGAATCTAAATAAGAGGATAAGATAAATAAGAAGATAACTTTACAATTAAATTATTTAAATAGAAACATAAAAAAATATACCAAGTAAAATACCTCCTCCCTGGTGTGTTGAAGATGACCATTTGCAATGTAGTCTCACCACTAATAGGAAGATGCCTCCAAGCATTTTCTCTTTCCACTTTCCCAGAGGGAAACAATGGAATCCTCCCAACAAACTAGGAGTCTAGCCGACTTACTATCTCCAAGAAACATTTTAGTTTCTTGGCCATCCGTGCCCGTGACTCCAAGAACAACAAAGCACATATTCTCTAAGAAGACTATCACAATAATTATATCTTCAATTTTTTTTTCCAACCTCTCAACATTCTCTCCTATTTATCAAGTTTCCATTTCTCCTTCCTCAAGTCTCCTCAACCACCCTCATTATTAGCCATCAACCTCCCTTATCTAGATTTTTGGGAAATGTTTAAAATAAAACTAAAATATAAATGACTTGCATAAAACAACAATCAATAGAATACAAAGTCTTTCTTCTCATGATAGCTAATAAACAAAATTTGACAATTTTCCGAAAAGTGTAGATGGCAACCCACCATGCCTATTTAATTCATCATACCAACCATCAATCAAGTCAAAGAATGTATTTAATGCTTCTAGGTATTTTTATATGCAATATAATTTACATATTCATTAAACCATTCAATTAAATAGTTAATAATCTAATTTAATAATTAATACATTAATTAATTATACTAGTGTACATGTGTATAGTATGTGTGCGTAGCTAGTGGAAACATATCTCGTGCATGTACTAATGATAAACAACCACTATCTCTTGTGCATAGTTCCTATATGATCACACCAAGCCATGCAGGACAACAGATCAAGTGAATGGATCATTTAATAATATTAATGAACATACTTACTATAATTCATCAATAACCCATTATCACACTTAAAATATCGAAAGGGAATCAAAATAGAGTTTTAAACATGGTAGGAACCAAGTGAGTAAACAATAGTGGCAGATATAATCCCCAATCAGTAATCTCAACTATCATCGAAGCATCCTTCCTTCCTAACCTACTTCCATCTTCCATCCTATCCTTTCCTCTACTAGACTAACCTATAGTGTCAACTATATTGACCTAACTCCAGATAGAACCCTTAAGTGGAAGTGTCATACACCTTGACCAAGCTTCCCCAACAGGCAACTAGTAGTCGCCATCACACATCTAGGGAAGAGTGACTTCAGAAAACCCTCCCATGACTCTAGGTTTCGAAGGATAAATGGTGAGAAATACCTCCACCCCTCTTCATAGAAATAGGGTCAACACCCTACCTCAATCCATACTATGCAACTACTGTTCTTAGAGTCATGTCATCAAATAAACACTTTGGGCAAGTTGTTATTCCTGTTAAAACCACACTTACCATAGATCATAGGAATATTTCAAATCATAAATTAAATAATAAGTGAAACTTATAGCATACACTGTCTTCTTGATGTCTACGACATCCAAGTTGCCTAGACATTATAGTCATTTGACTATCACATAGCTCATCAACCTATAGGTTAGTTCACCAATAGTTCATATCCCTGCATATACACCACAATTTCATATAACAATATATATATATATATATATATATATATATATATATATATATATATATATATATATATATTGACATTAAATAAAGAAATGTATGTTTATTTTTATCACGACTTACATCTGTTATGCATTCACAACATAACTTTAACTGATATCCATGTACCAAAATTCCATATTTAAATTTGCATGTTTGAACTATTCTCATAACTATATTATTATGAACATATAACATTAAAAATAATATCATGCAACACATAAATAGGTCCATATGTACACATCTAAAATACCTATATCAATCTAACTAAGCCCCAAACAAATCATAAGCACTGAATTAGTAAGATGAGTAAACAACAATGTTCTAACTTCCTAAGGACAATATATAGGGAATTACACTTGTATTTCCATCTTGTCTACATTCATACATGTCTTAGTTGCTTCTTGGAACCATTCTCTTTCCTATGCCTCTAGTGCTTCTACTACTTTTTTTTTCACCAAGATGTTTAAGTAAAGAATTATTACTTGGTTCATCCTTTGTGCTCTTACTTATTTGTTCCATGATATTTACAAGGCCTTGATTTACTTTCAATTTAGTATATATATTTTCATAGTACAAGGGCCAATTATTTGGCACCATGCTTGTCTACTAGGCTATTTTGTTGTTTTGTAATTCTACATGCATCTCCCCAATATATTTATATACATTCTATAAGATTGAGGTTGTTTATTGCTATTATAACATTCTATTTTCCTTAAATATTACTTAATATAAACTTATAATATCTAGAGTAAACTTTTGTAAACTATTAATAGGGTTTGCTTTCTCATTTATCTAGGGAAATTCTTGTTGTTGTTTCTCTTTTAGTACATGTTGTCCATATTTCTCTTTCATTGTATTTCTTTTCCATAAGCTTATTGGTTGAAAAACTCCATCTCTTTTCATTATAAGATGAGCCCATGTTTCTTCTTTACTTTAGATGAGTATCCTTTGTTCATTTTCTTAGGTCAAAATTTTGTCTATTTTAACATATGAAATAATTTGACCATATCTTTGTAGTCATTTTCATAGGTTATTATACATGTTGAAAGACATGTCATAATTTAAGTCAAAATTAACTCAGAAACAATGGTTGAAAAACATTCTATGAATGAAAAAAAAAGAACTTTCAAAATGAGAGTATTTCTTGTAAGAAATACTCTAGATTTGACTTAAATAGAATGGTTAATAAATAAACAAAACAAAACATTTTGAATATGATAAATATTCCTTCACTCTAAAGAGGGAAGAAAAGCATAAGAGATTGTGTAGAAGAGATTAGGAGAGGAATGTATTAACATTTCTACCTAGGTAAGGGTTTTAAAAATTCAAGGCTTCAAGTTCTTTTGTTTTTTAAATTCTAAATCTATATAGAGAATAGTTAAATGTACCCTCTATTATACTAAACCTATTTGGATTCATACACAATATAAAGAATGTTATGTATTTGTGATATATTTAACTAATCCTTTTGGGATATTAGAGAATATCTTAGGCATGCCTCAAGATCATGATGATGCATGGAGAATAGTTGGTTGTTTACATCTAGTAGGTACCCAAATAAACAATATTGTATAAGGGGTAACTAACATTTTTTAGTTATTCACATATTCAAAATGGTGAAATTTTAGTTCTTGTACATAGAGATATCTCTTTCTAGAAATGGAGGAAAATTTTACAATTTCCTTCATAACGAGCCTCTTAAACAAGAACGAGACCAAAAATAATGAGGCATATTACCATGCACTCATAAAAGGCATGTGCACAAAAAAGTGTTTACAAACTCTTAACTAATTTGTACATAGATTTTGATCGAATATAAATGTTGGTGTACATGCATCATTTTTCCTCACATGCATATTTTTCTCTCTCCTAGAGTGCACTTGTGCTTACTTCTTTAATTCTAGGGATTTATCTTAGGGAAATTCCACTTCTCTAGGAATGAAAGTGCGCTTGAAGAGTATATCCTATTTTCTAGGAGCTAGTTTACCCCACTTGGCTAGTAAAAGCCAAGTTAACTCCCTCATGAAAGTGCACTTGGATAATTAGGGCATGTTTTCCCATGTAAGCCAATTTAACTCCCTCATGAAAGTGCACTTGGATTTGCATGGGAATGTTCTCTCGTGATTTCCATGTAGTTAATCCTAACATAGAAGCATGTTGATTTTATTGCATTGCATTATATTCTTTCATCTTTGGATGATCATTTTTTTCTTTCTATAGGTTAATCACAACTATATTACTCCAATTATTGTTCTTCTCTTCTCTTCTCTCAAATTGTTAATTGTATTGATTCTCAATTATATTCTATATCCTCTTGTAGTTTGATTAGATGAATCTTACAATTAAGTCAAGGCCAAACATCTTATTGTTGGAAATATCTTAGGGTATTTATTTATTTATTTTATTTTTTATTTTTTTTATTGTTGGTGCTCAACTGAAGGGATTAGTGTCTCCAGTAGGCTGGTGCCTACAAGATTTGTAACATAAAGTCAAGGACAAATATATTATTGTTGGAAATATTATTTTCATTGATGTCAAAGTAAGGGGGAGACTAAGGATGTCCAAGATAAAGATTGCAAGATGGAGATTGTTGGAAATATTGTTTTTGGATTTTTGAAGATCAGTTTGGATACCCTATATTTGATGACATTTTTACTCTAAATACCTAGCTCAAATGAGAGCATAGGTTATATGGTTGGAAATACTATTCCGATACCTTTCTAATGTTATATGGAACTCCCTCTAATTCCTTAGGAATGAGGAGATATGAATTTTTTCGTCAGACAACCCAACCATAAACTTTAGGTTAGCCTAGCTAATCTTTATAGGCCACACCTAAAAGTGATCACAAAACCATTATAAATACATGATATATGTGCAAATTTTAAGATCTTCCAAGAAATAAGATCAAGTCTAAGGTGCACAAAAGATATTTGAGGTGCACATGAGAATCTAGAGAAAATTATTGGGGTCTAAAGGTGTGCAAGAGGAGTTTTCATGGATTTTTAAGGGTGAACCATGAAGGACTAAGGTATATAATGACACAAAGTGATATTTTTTGAGGTTTTGATGTTGTAGTCTGGGATTATATTATGGGAATGATGCTGTGAGGTTTTTTTGGGCATGAAGGATAAATATTTCTAGGATTTGAATCTATGTCTAGGGCATGGATCAAAGAGAGGAATTGGAGCATGAAAGTTAAGGGTATGATGATGTTATAAAATACATGAATTATGAACCATTCAGGTGAATTCATTGTTACTTTGTGTATGAATATATTATATTGGTGTCTATACACATCTTACTCAGTTAGTGCTCAACTAAGGATATTGGTGTCTCAAGTGGGTTGGTGCCTACACAATATCTTTCCGAGTTGGTGCCCAACTGAGGATATTGGTGTCTCCAGTAAGTTGGTGCCTACAATATTTTTAACAGTATTTTGGTTCCTACAGAAATTTATAAAGATAATTTTTTGTGGTTTTCTCCCATAAGGGTTCCCAAGTTAAAATATGTTTACCGTGATTTGAGTTTACTTGCATTTAATTTTTTAAAGTTAATGAATGATTGATGAATGCTCAATTAAAGTAAAAAGTATCTTATATTGATTCATCCCCACCTCTTAGTATAAGCATAAGTTCAATAATTGGTGTCAGAGTAGGTTCCTTTGGAAACAGTCTAACCATTGGAAGGTAGATATTGGGAGCACACATGGGTGGTTAAGAAGGTTTCCCCACAAATAGGGATCTATTGTTTGATGGAACAAACTATGCATTCTGGAGAATAATGATGTGAACTTATATAATGGCCCTTGGGTTTGATATTTGGAAATCAATCATGACTAGTTATATAGCCCCAAGAACTCCACCAATAGATGTGGCCGGGAAGAAGCCTAGTGAAAATAATGAAAAATCCATGAATTATATCTTGTGTGGGATATTGAAATCATAATTTATCAAGGTGATGCATTATGAATTGGAAACATATATTTGGGACAAAATTCAAAACATATATGAAGGTGATGACAAAGTGAAGAAGGCAAAGCTCTAAAATCTTAGAAGATAGTTTGAGAGTTTGAAAATTAAAGACAAAGAAAATGTTGCAACCTAGTTCCTTTGAGTGCATGAAATTCTCAATGACATTAGAGGACTTGGTGAGAAGGTTGAAGGACCAATTATTATGAAAAATGTGCTAAGGTCTCTCCCTTGAAGATTTGATGTCAAGGTCTCTGTCATTGAATAAATTAAGGATATGGAGAAACTGATGATGGATGAGATGCATGGGATTATAACTACATATGATATGAGGATAGAAAA
>JASDQU010101131.1:389117-406599 GCA_032191745.1 Picea mariana | reverse complement strand
TCAGATTTGGATGATGAAATTGATGAGGCCTTTTGGTTGTGGTACATGTTGAGTACATGGTTGAGACAAGTAGTTGATGAGTTGGCGCACATACATGAGGTGTATAGTTGATGATGTTGGTACATATTGATGAGTCATAGTTGATGAGTAGTTGACACATGATTGGTACATACTTCATACATGGTTGGATGCACTTTTTTATAGTACAAGTTGATTACAGGTTGGTGCATGGTTGATGCATTTGTTTATGGTATAGGTTGAATACAGGTTGAGGTACAGGTTGATGCATGGTTGATGCATGGTTCAGATTTATTGGTATAGGTTTACATCGGTATATATCATAGTGATAGTGTGACAATGGTTCCATCATTCTACTTCTACTTCCGGGTGGCAGGACAGGGCAAGGATAGGTGGTTGTAGCCACCTTCCGGTTGTAGCCAGAGAATATAGGGGGTTGTAGCCTCCTTTTGGTTGTAGCCAGAGAATTGGGGAGTTGGAGATTTTCTCAGGTTGTAGCCTTAGAAACTAGGGGGTTGGAGCCTCCTTCTAGTTGCAACTGGAAAACAAAGGAAGTTGGTTCTTCCAATGAATGTAATTCTCCAAGACATATAAGAAAAAACATTCCGTGGTTTTCTTAGTATTTGGGTTTCCACGTAAAACACTGGTGTATTGTGTATATGTGTATATGTGTGATTGTTTATTTCTTACTGCTCATTATTGGATAATAATTCTACATTGATATAACATTTGAAGAAAAAATATTATAATTATGTTATTACTGATTCACCCCCCCTCTCAGTAATCCAACAATTATTGCCTCTCAGAATGTGGAAGAACTTGGTATTTAAGGTCCTCGTGTTTATACAAATTCTGTCTATTGCCCTATTTAGGCTCATTTTTTTAGGCTCAGATCCATGGATCATCATTCTTATGATATTCTTTGAGTCACCTACTATGTTCAGGCTTTGGATTTGTCTCTGGTTTGCCAATTGAAGCCCTTTAAGAAGATCATATGCCTCTACTTTATTATTGATGTCTTTCCCTAGATTCCAGTAATAGTTCAAGATTATTCTTCCTCCAGTTTCGAAGAGGGCTCGTTGAGATCTAGAATTTGATTTATTGTGGTTGAAGTTAATATCCTAGAAGCTCCTTAGGTGCTTTTTGGGGTGATGGGCTGCGGGTGATTTTTTTCCATCTATTCCATATGAATTTGCATATTCTTCATATGATTGCATTGCTCGTCAATTTGGCTTCATTGGGTGAAGACTTCATCTTCCAATCTTTCAATTAGGTGCCTGTGCTGAGAGAGAGTTTCAATCTCAAAGGTTAATGTGGAGCTAATTTCTCCCATGTGAATTCTCATCCTTTGACACCCTGCACAATATTTCTCTCGGTCTTGTTGGTCTTGTCTGACAAATAAATCATGTGAATTCGTGATCCTTGGCTCATTATGAGTCTTCTTCCTATTGTCCATGATACTAAGAAGGGGATGATTCTGCAAGAGGCCAGGAAGGATGCTCTGAGGGATAGAAAGAGAAAAGTCTAAGGATATGAATATGGAAGAATCAAGGCCCAGAAGAGGCTACAGTGAGGAGGTCCAAGCAAGGTGGTGTAGAGAGGAAGCAAAGGGTGAATCCAGGGAAATAGGGCCCCAAGTGGGATCAGAGGAAGTTCGCCACAACAAAGAGACTCCCATAGACTCTTAGTTAATTCACTCCAAGACACAAACAACGCATAATTCTGAGCAAGGTGGTTGAGAGAAAACACATAAAACTCTGGGCTCAACTTAAACTCAGGGGAAATTCAACACAACAAAGACAATACCCATAAGAACTGAGAGAATTCACCCCAAGGAACAATCAACACAAAATTCATGTCAATCAAATAAAAATCAAACTCTACCTAGAGCATTGTACTTATACCCTTCATAATTCCAAGCCAAGGATTGAACCCGTTATCACCCTAATGATTCCACACCACTTTCAGACTACTTCAAGCTTGCCCCATTTTCATCAGAGGCTTTGACGATATGTTACCCACTAACTCAGTTGGACGAACAATGAAACCATCACATACCATGATGAAATAATTGTGCCAATTCCCATTAGCACTGTTTAAACTTTGCTGATGAGAACCTGTCATTTCACTTGCCAGTTGCCGCCTCCACCTGCAATGTCTTGCATTTGAGCTCCAATTGTTCACTCCCGTGGTCTTTGCGTGATGGCTCCTGGTATTATGTGTTAGAATTATACTAGGGGGATAAGACTTCCTTATCCTCCATGCCTAAGGTTCCATGAGGTTTCTTGATTGCCACGTTGGCCATTTTGTCTTCTTCCTCATTACTGCCTCTCAGAATGTGGAAGAACTTGGTATTTAAGGTCCTTGTTCTTATATGAATTTTGTCTATTACCCTATTTAGGCTCATATTTTTAGGCTCAGATCCTTGGATCATCATTCTTATGATAGTCTTTGAGTCACCTACTATGTTTAGGCTTTGGATTTGTCTCTGGTTTGCTAGTTGAAGCCCTTTAAGAAGATCAAATGCCTCTACTTTATTGTTGGTGTCTTTCCCTAGATTCCAGTAATATCTCAATATTATTTTTCCTCCAGTTTCAAAGAGAAACCCCCCCTGCACCTGCCTCCCCTTGGTTTCCCTTTGAAGCACCATTAAAGCATAGTGTGCGATCTGAGTATATTTGAATCCAATGTTCAAAGATGAGGATAGAATGAAGTTGCCAACACGATCGTTGAATTGAGTGAGAATTCCTAATGGAACATAGTTTGAAGCTTGTGACCCAATCCTTCTCTAGGTTATTCCAATTGAACAGATCTTCTGTGCTCAAATTTTTAGTGTTCATAACCTCTATCAATTGTGATTTGGCCTTGCAAGCAACACTGTGAGGTTGAGACTTGTTTCCCTGGAAAATTAGTCAATTCCTTGCTAGCCATATCTGTCAGCAGACATATTTGGGAAGGGACATTCACAGTATTTTAAAGATTGGTTTTCCACGAAAGGTGCCTTGGTAATACCTTTCCCAGTGTCCCAAGCAGGGGTTTAAATATGAGGGCCACCTTATTTGATGGTTTAGTTCTCTATAGACAACATTCCATACTGTTATAGAGAAAGAATAATGCCATAAGAGGTGTTGAATAATATCCTTATTTTTTTGGAATAAAGCACAAGCAAAAGGGCAGTGGAAACCCCTTTTCAACAAGTTTTCTCCCGTTAACATTTCCCCATGAGCTAGGGATTAAATGAAGATATTAATTTTCGGTGGAGCATCCCGAATCCATATGTTTTTCCATTTTGTTGAAGAATGAAGGATCCTTGAGGAGGAACAAAGAGTTTTGTATCCTTCTTTAACTGTGTACCCATATTCTCCCCAACCTTGATAATAATACATTTTATCTATTAATTCCCCCCCCTCCCACCCTCATAAGAGGGTGGGAGGGGGGGCATTAATAGATAAAATTTATTATTATAATACATTTTATCTATTAATCCCCCCCACCGCCCCCACCCCTTCTCACCCTCATAAGAGCATGGGAGGGGCAACATTAATAGATAAAATTTATTATTATAATACATTTTATCTATTATTCCCCCTCCCACTCTCATATGAGGGTGGGAGGGGAGGAAATTAATAGATAAAATGTATTATGAGGGTCGAAGGGGGGGCATTAATAGATACAATGTATTTTCCTGAATTTCTTTGAGTAAAGGGGATGCTCCTCTAAGAAGGGTTATCAACACTTGGGTTTGATTCTACAGGTGATAGGGGGTGTCTCCCAGGCTCCAAAACTTCTAGGTTCCATCTTCGTTCCAAGTAGAAATATCGAAGAGAGTGATATTATGTTTTGAATTCATCCATCTTTTATTTCGCCAATCTCTTCTACTCGGGATGTGAGGTCGGTTCCCAAAATCGAATCTTTCCACAACCTGATCATTTTTCCATTTCCAGGGATCCAAGGAAGGTGTTATTTAAATAAGGGAATTGAGGCTCTAAAGAGTTTCCACATTTGTGAGCTAGGTTGAGTTTCAAGAATAGAGTCCATGCTTCTTTTCTGGCTCCCAACTTGTATTTTTGGTTATGGTCATTTTCCACCACTTATTTCTACCCAAAATTATCCTCCAGAGTAGCTTGGATCCCATAGCTATATTGGTCACTTCGGGGTCTCTTATTTCCAATCCCCTACTAGTTTTAGGTGAGGATACTATATTCTAGTTTACCAGATGAATTTTTTTGGAATTGGACTTTCCCCCTTGCCACAGGAATTTGTGAATGAGTTGGGTCATGTCTTTCAAGGCTCCCTTTGGCACCAGGAGGGAAGAAAATTGGAAGAGGGGAAGGGACAACAGAACTAATTTTATCAAAACCACCTGCCCAAATGGGTTGAGCCACCTTGTTCCCTAGGACTCCATCTTATCTCTGAATTTTTGGAGGTTCAGGTGCCAATACTCTCCAGGCAACGATTTTAAGAACAGAGGGAGACTGAGGTATTTAAAGGTTTTCCATTCACTTGAAATGCCAAAGCCCGAGATTTGAGCAATACCTAATCTGCTAATAGATGAAACGTCCCACACATATATTTGACATTTGGCCTTATTCAAGAACCCACCTGAGGATGAAAGGAAGGTGTCCAGAACTTGATTGATTCTTCTTTCCATGATTTTTGAAGCTCCACGCAAGAGGATTGTGTCATCCACAAATTGTGATTGTCTAATTCCTTTTACACCATGAGCTATTTTGATTCATGGGATTGTTTCATTGGCGCATTCCCATTCTAGTCTTTGATTGAGAGATTCAACCATGATCACATATAGGAGTGGGGAGAGAGGGAAGCCCTACCTTAGACCTCTCGAAGCTCTAAAGAAGGGGGATGGTTGTCCATTTAAAAGAGGGGTGATCCAAGGAGAAGTAATAAAAGACCCCGTCCATGATAAAAAATCTTGATTGAACCCAAACTTCTGCATCACTTTGAAAATGAAGTTATGCTCTACTCTATCAAACACATTTTCCATATCCAATTTAATTTCCATACCTGATTCCCCACGAAAATTGGTTGAGTGAATTGCTTCTTCCACCAGGATGAAGTTATCCCAAATTTTCCTGCCAACCATAAATCCTCCTTGGTTTTGAAGAATTATAGATTTAAGAAAAGGAGTCAAGAGGGAGCTCCAACAACCATCTTTTTCCAAGTAATTATTTGGCATACAAACATTGATAATTGAATAGATCATATCTGTGGAATTCTTAGTTAGAGAGACCATCATCCAGAACTGGGACTGAAGATGCTCCTCTAGATTGCATTCATTCGCGTTCTAAATTCTATAGATGCATCCTAAAGCGTCTCTCGAGTTGATTGCTTTTCCTTCACCTTTTTTCCAATGTTTTTTTTCATTTCTTGGAGGGTTTCCAGATCCCTCATTTTTGTCTCTTGGATTAGAAAGATTGAAGGGTTTTCTATTTTTATTAGCTTTCAAACTTCTTCCTTTTTGTCCCTGCTCCCTAGTCTTCTACAATTCCAGGAGACAACTTTCATCATTTATCAGAGGGTTTTGGGCTCCCCCTTTAGATGGATGAGAGGTTGCTCCCTTATGATGGGTTGACTTATTTTTACCTGATTTAATCTCTTTCCTTAGTGCTTCCTTTAGAGTTTTTTGAATGCCTAATTCCTTCTCCCAATCTACAGTCGATTCCATTTTATTTCTGTTATATTTTCTTCCTACTTTTTTTATTATGGTTGGTTGGATGACCTCTAAGTCAGAATCACTATCATAATTTTTCTGTCTTTCTTCCTCAGAAAAAACAAGGATCTCTGGAAGAGGGTTCGAAACAGATTTTGTTTTTTTTTCCCTGCTTGATATCGTGATTTCTTTGTCTTTTCCTTTTATGTTTTATTATTATGTTTTTTCTTGACTCCTTTTTCCATTTTATTCTTGGCATTCCCTAAGGTATTCCATGTTATCTTTTAATGGAAGTTTGATGTACCTATTGTGACTTGATTCTCGTTTTTGGGGGGAGCTTGGAGGTATTTCTTGTGGATCTGTGGATTTTTCGCCTTGCTCTTGTGGAGGGTTCATGAAATCTTCTTTTCCATTAGTTCTTTTTCTTTTCGGTTGTTTCCATTGGTCCTATTTTTAATCTCGTGCTTGGGATTCTTTGTCTTGTGGGAATATTTTTGCGAAATTCCCATATTCATGACATGCTTTGCATTTGAATGGGATTTTCTCATAATCGACTTGTTACACATAAGACCAGTTATCCAGAGTCAACTGGATTGCTTCTGGGAGTCCTTTTTCTAGATCCACTTCCACACAGATTCTAGCACAAGCTTGAAGCCCTTCTCATGGTTAAACATGATCAATGTATTTTCCCAGTGAGTTACCTATTTTTTTTAGGGTTTCATCATTCCAATAGTGTAAAGGGAGGAAAGGAAGCCTTACCTAGATAGGGGCTGCTAAAGGAATATCATTTTCTAGAATAAATTATGTGGTCCATTTATTGAGATACATTCCTCTTGCACCAATGAAATAAGGTACACTATGGAAAATTATATCCCGATCTTATTTTTTTTCAAATAGGAAAGAGAAAAAACCCTTACCACAAAAGACCACATACATCTGTCCTTGGATCAATTTTTTCTAGTTTAGATCTAGCCAGTGATGCATGGCTTTGGGGGAGGTCAATAACCCATTGAACTTCCCTATCAGTCCATTTTTTACTATTCTAAGAGCTAGCGGCCGGGTTGAATAAGGATGAACAACCACTTTAGGAATATCTTCCATTTTTTTTACAAATCTAGAGGGAGTTACCTTATGGAAATTTGCATAGGAGGAGATCAGTGCATGGAAGGCTTGAATTTCTGAAGATGAAGAACCTGGGGGGGGGGATCCCCCCTCAGAGCGGGCCATGAACATCCCACATGGAGCCACACGAAGCTGAAAACCCTAGTAGAGACACGTGATAACCCTAACAGAACTGATTCAAAATTACTAATTACCAATAACAAAATTCATCGTTTGTTAGTTTGATCCTTATTGCTTCCTTAACCGTCATAGAAATTCAAGATTTATTTAATATAATTTTTTTTTGGAGTATCGCATGAGGGTATCGAGCTATTACATTTCCTCTTCATCCAACTAACACCGTATGGAGCACCCATTAAATTAATCCTGTCAAATATCCTATGTAAATATTTCATTAACAATTTACCTCCCTTCTTTCAACCGACACACTAAATAGTAAATATACATTGTAGTTCCACTCAACATATGTAAACCAATAAATATTGATTATTTTTTCTTTTTATTAAAAGAAAGGTCAAAGACTCCTTCAACGAGATACCAAATAATCGAGGTGAATCTTCTTTAGATACGAAACTATCGCGAGTCTTCTTTAAATACAGAACTATCACCACTCTGTCGATTATTCATTTCAATTACACCTAAATATTCATTTATTTCTTATGTCAGCTCAAGGGAGTGTATTTAGTTTCTTCCTCCCTTTCTTTATAATTTATTTTATCAATTTTTATTATCGTTCTTTTACTACCTTTAATTACTTTGGTCTATCGAAGGGGAGGACTACGTGAGGATGACATTTTTCAAATTGTTTTTAAAGCATTAGTTTCTTCCAAGTGAATGAATTCATGAATGTGGCTATAGTTCTTCGATTTGTTGTGCTGGTTGTATACACAAAAGATTGTATAAGTTTCCCTTCTTAATTGTGCTAGAGGAAAGTTGACTTGGGATTTCAACATGGATTTATTGTTGTCATTTTCCTAGGGCTCGGGTTTCAACACAATGTTATAACTATAGACCAACCTTAATTTCGAGGTGATATGGATTTATTTAAACTTGGGTCTGCGCGACAAGTCCTATGCTAGACTTGGGGAAAATCAACAAAAGAATAAACTTTTGTGAAAGATTATTGAAGAGATTAGGGATTGGGGTTTTTAATTGGGCTCATCTCCATAGGTCTATTGGAGAAAATATGGTTTTGGGTATCCTTTCGGTAATTCCTTGATCTCTTCAAGGAATTCAATGCTAGATTACAATCTTATGCTTTAGGAAAAGCGGTGAAAAATTTGTTAAATGGAAACCTAGCTTGCATGGGAAACTGAGCTAGAAAATGAGATCTATAATGTGTAAATCCAGGTTCCTTGCGTGCTCAACAAGACACCTTGCATAAATTTCTATACCATTTCTAAATGCCCAGGAAGTAAGCTGCCTCTGCAACCCTAGATAATTGGTTGCAAAATTTAATCATCCTCATACTCCACCACTTATAATATTTATTCCACTTTCTTGATGGATTATAAAGAAAATGGCATGGAACAAGAGTTCCTGTAAGCGAAAACCATTGTCTAGAATCATTTTTTCCATAATCTCCCTTTCACTACAGATCTTAGCTAGAACACTAATATTGTTAATTGTTATTACCCACCTTGCTGCTCCTTCCTCCAACTTGTAGAACAAAAAATATCAATAAAGCTTCTTAATATAACTACGTAATTGATCATAATGCAATGAACTCTTTGAGATATGGGGAGTTTTATTAGGAGACTCCATGCACACTAGAATTCATAGAGAATCCAATTAGGTATTCATGGTAGTAATTTTTTTTTGAAATGAAATTTCTTGTGAACTACTAAGGTAGAAAACCTTTATGTGGTATAACATTATATAGAATTGAAGTTAACCTCATGATGAATGCGTATATAAGGAAACAAAGTTCCTGTGGTTTTCTTCATGATCTAATTTTTAGCATGTATAATGTTATTGTGAGGGCTCTAAGCAGACCATAAATCAAATTTGTTTTTCATGTCCAATATTCAATCTTCAAAGTTTATTTGAAGATGTAGGAAGTTATGGACAATGTTTAACTTCACAAGTTACTAAAAAAATAGTTACAATGTACAAAAATATATAAAACTATGAAGTTTTTTTTTCAAAATGTTTTCATGTCTTCAGGTGTAGAAAATGAGCATTGATCTTGTTGGGATGGAAAAATAACCTGATATTGTTATTAACATCAACCATTTTCATTTGTTCTAATAGGTGGACCTTGGTTGAAATGTGTTGTCTAAAATCATAATGTTATAACATTTATCATCTAAATAATTATCTTTTGTACAAAACACAATAGCATATGATTATCAAGATACTACCACAACAAGCAAATCTCTTTCTAGTAAAGCTGAAGGCTTTCCAACATTGTTTGTGATAGAGTATGCGTTCTGAAAGTAATACAACTTGAAATGAAGAAATTGAATCTTAATGGAGTACTTTTGTGGGAAAATTGAAAATAAATGCAGTCATCCTACAATATGAGCAATGCAATGGCATTAAACCCACCGTAGTTTGTTCTAGAGGCTCATGGGATAAATATGATGGAGAGAGAAAGTGCATCACAATTTCACACCAGACTTGCAACAATTCCTAAAAATTTCAAGCACCTACATAAAAATAGACATTGCAGTTGCTCCAGTTCTCATTCTCATTTTCCATGGAAGTTTACATTCTATTTTTATCAATATTCAACCCAACTTTTGTTTTATGATTGAATTTATTAATTAATTGTTTCCAATCATTTTTAGTGTTTAGAATTCCGATGAATGTTTTATAATATTTTTTCGAGTGAGAGCAATAAACTCAAATGTTATTTAAAATTGTTATATATATGCAAATAATAGTTATTAAAGCATCATATGTAGATGATGACCCTTTTGACCCTAGCGTTCGAGCCTAAGATCTGATACCAAATGTAACACCTCACCATAGAACAATACTAAATAATTTATGATCATTTAAAACACATGCATTAAGTGTAAACAAAATTTTCTCCTTTCATGGATGAAATAACCAAAAACATATTCATAACCATTTAATTTTTTTTCCAATGCTTAATATTCCAAATTTGAATCCAAATATATGAATCTAAATAAGAGGATAAGATAAATAAGAAGTTAACTTTACAATTAAATTATTTAAATAGAAACATAAAAAAATATACCAAGTAAAATACCTCCTCCCTGGTGTGTTGAAGATGACCATTTGCAATGTAGTCTCACCACTAATAGGAAGATGCCTCCAAGAATTTCCTCTTTCCACTCGCCCAGAGGGAAATAATTGAATCCTCCCAACCAACTAGGAGTCTACCCGACTTACTAGCTCCAAGAAACATTTTAGTTTCTTGGCCATCCGTGCCTGTGACTCCAAGAACAACAAAGCACATATTCTCTAAGAAGACTATCACAATAATTATATCTCCAATTTTTTTTTCCAACCTCTACACATTCTCTCCTATTTATCAAGTTTCCATTTCCCCTTCCCCAATTCTCCTCAACCACCCTCATTATTAGCCATCAACCTCCCTTATCTAGATTTTTGGGAAATGTTTAAAATAAAACTAAAATATAAATGACTTGCATAAAACAACAATAAATAAAATACAAAGTCTTTCTTCTCATGATAGCTAATAAACAAAATTTGACAATTTTCCCAAAAGTATAGATGGCAACCCACCATGCCTATTTAATTCATCATACCAACCATCAATCAAGTCAAAGAAGGTATTTAATGCTTCTAGGTATTTTTATATGCAATATAATTTACCTATTCATTAAACCATTCAATTAAATAGTTAATAATCTAATTTAATAATTAATACATTAATTAATTGTACTAGTGTACATGTGTATAATATGTGTGTGTAGCTAGCGAAAACATATCTCATGCATGTACTAATGATAAACAACCACTATCTCTAGTGCATAGTTTCTATATGATCACACCAAGGCATGCATGACAACAGATCAAGTGAATGGATCATTTAATAATCTTAATGAACATCCTTACTATTATTCATCAATAACCCATTATCACACTTAAAATATCGAAAGGGAATCAAAATAAAGTTTTAAACATGGTAGGAACCAAGTGAGTAAACAATAGTGGCAGATATAATCCCCAATCAATAATCTCAACTATCATCGAAGCAACCTTCCTTCCTAACCTACTTCCATCTTCCATCCTATCCTTTCCTCTGCTGGACTAATCTATAGCGTCAACTATATTGACCTAACTCCAGATAGAACCCTTAAGTGGAAGTGGCATACACCTTGACCAATCTTCCCCAATAGGCAACTAGTAGTCGCCATCACACATCTAGGGGAGAGTGACTTTAGAAAACCCTCCCATGACTCTAGGTTTTGAAGGATAAATGGTGGGAAATACCTCCACCCCTCTTCATAGAACTAGGGCCAACACCCTACCTCAAGCCATACTATGCAACTACTATTCTTAGAGTCATGTCATCAAATAACCACTTTGGGCAAGTTGTTATTCCTATTAAAACCACACTTACCATAGATCATAGGAATATTTTGAATCATAAATTAAATAATAAGTGAAACTTATAGCATACAATGTCTTCTTGATGTCTACGACATCCAAGTTACCTAGATATTATAGCCATTTGACTATCACATAGCTCATAAACCTATAGGTTAGTTCACCAATAGTTCATATCCCTGCATATACACCACAATTTCATATAACAATCCATATATATATATTGACATTAAATAAAGAAATGTATGTTTATTTTTATAGCGACTTACATCTGTTATGCATTCACAACATAACTTTAACTCATATCCATGTACCAAAATTCCATATTTAAATTTGCATGTTTGAACTATTCTCATAACTATATTATTATGAACATATAACATTAAAAATAATATCATGCAACACATAAATAGGTCCATATGTACACATCTCAAATATCTATATCAATCTAACTAAGCCCCAAACAAATGATAAGCACTGAATTAGTAAGATGAGTAAACAACAATGTTCTAACTTCCTAAGGACAATATATAGGGAATTACACTTGTATTGCCATCTTGTCTACATTCATACATGTCTTATTTGCTTCTTGGAACCATTCTCTTTCCTATGCCTCTAGTAATTCTACTACTTTTTTTTTCACCAAGATGTTTAAGTAAAGAATTATTACTTGGTTCATCTTTTGTGCTCTTACTTATTTGTTCCATGATATTTACAAGGCCTTGATTTACTTTCAATTTAGTATATATATTTTCATAGTACAAGGGCCAATTATTTGGCACCATGCTTGTCTACTGGTCTATTTTGTTGTTTTGTAATTCTACATGCATCTCCCCAATACATTTATATACATTCTATAAGATTGAGGTTGTTTATTTCTATTATAACATTCTATTTTCCTTCAATATTACTTAATATAAACTTATAATATCAAGAGTAAACTTTTGTAAACTATTAATAGGGTTTGCTTTATCATTTATCTAGGGAAATTCTTGTTGTTGTTTCTCTTTTAGTACATGTTGGCCATATTTCTCTTTCATTGTATTTCTTTTCCATAACCTTATTGGTTGAAAAACTCCATCTCTTTTCATTATAAGATGAGCCCATGTTTCTTCTTTACTTTAGATGAGTATCCTTTGTTCACTTGCTTAGGTCAAAATTTTGTCTATTTTAACATATGAAATAATTTGACCATTTCTTTGTAGTCATTTTCATAGGTTATTATACATGTTGAAAGACATGTCAAAATTAACTCAGAAACAATGGTTGAAAAACATTCTATGAATGAAAAAAAAAGAACTTTCAAAATGAGAGTATTTCTTGTAAGAAATACTCTAGAGTTGACTTAAATAGAATGGTTAATAAATAAACAAAACAAAACATTTTGAATATGATAAATATTCCTTCACTCTAAAGAGGGAAGAAAAACATAAGAGATTGTGTAGAAGAGATTAGGAGAGGAATGTATTAACATTTCTACCTATGTAAGGGTTTTAAATATTCAAAGCTTCAAGTTCTTTTGTTTTTTAAATTTTAAATCTATATAGAGAATAGTTAAATGTACCCTCTATTATACTAAACCTATTTGGATTCATACACGATATAAAGAATGTTATGTATTTGTGATATATTTAACTAATCCTTTTGGGATATTAGTGAATATCTTAGGCATGCTTCAAGATCACGATGATGCATGGAGAATAGTTGGTTGTTTACATCTAGTAGGTACCCAAATAAACAATATTGTATAAGGGGTAACTAACATTTTTTAGTTATTCACATATTCAAAATGGTGAAATTTTAGTTCTTGTACATAGAGATATCTCTTTCTAGAAATGGAGGAAAATTTTACAATTTCCTTCATAACGAGCCTCTTAAACAAGAATGAGACCAAAAATAATGAGGCATATTACCACACACTCATAAAAGGCATGTGCACAAAAAATTGTTTACAAACTCTTAACTAATTTGTACATAGATTTTGATCGAATATGAATGTTGGTGTACATGCATCATTTTCCCTCACATGCATATTTTTCTCTCTCCTAGAGTGCACTTGTGCTTACTTCTTTAATTCTAGGGCTTTATCTTAGGCAAATTCCACTTCTCTAGGAATGAAAGTGCACTTGAAGAGTATATCCTATTTTCTAGGAGCTAGTTTACCCCACTTGGCTAGTAAAATCCAAATTAACTCCCTCATGAATGTGCACTTGGATAATTAGGGCATGTTTTCCCATGTAAGCCAATTTAACTCCCTCATGAAAGTGCACTTGGATTTGCATGGGAATGTTCTCTCATGATTTCTGTGTAGTTAATCCTAACATAGAAGCATGTTGATTTTATTGCATTGCATTATATTCTTTCATCTTTGGATGATCATTTTTTTCTTTCTATAGGTTAATCATAACTATATTACTCCAATTATTGTTCTTCTCTTCTCTTCTCTCAAATTGTTAATTGTATTGATTCTCAATTATATTCTATATCCTCTTGCAGGTTGATCAGATGAATCTTACAATTAAGTCAAGGCCAAACATCTTATTGTTGGAAATATCTTAGGGTTTTTATTTATTTTTATTGTTGGTGCTCAACTGAAGGGATTAGTGTCTCCAGTAGGTTGGTGCCTACAAGATTTGTAACATAAAGTCAAGGAAAAATATATTATTGTTGGAAATATTATTTTCATTGATGTCAAAGTAAGGGGGAGACTAAATATGTCCAAGATAAAGATTGCAATATGGAGATTGTTGGAAATATTGTTTTTGGATTTTTGAAGCTCAGTTTGGATACCCTATATTTGATGACATTTTTACTCTAAATACCTAGCTCAAATGAGACAATAGGTTATATGGTTGGAAATACTATTCTGATACCTTTCTAATGTTATATGGAACTCCCTCTAATTCCTTAGGAATGAGGAGATATGAATTTTTTTGTCAAACAAGCCAACCATAAAGTTTAGGTTAGCCTAGCCAATCTTTATAGGCCACACCTAAAAGTGAGCACAAAACCATTATAAATACATGATATATGTGCAAATTTTAAGAGGATCCAAGAAATAAGATCAAGTCTAAGGTGCACAAAAGATATTTGAGGTGCACATGAGAATCTAGAGAGAATTATTGGGGTCTAAAGGTGTGCAAGAGGAGTTTTCTTGGATTTTTAAGGGTGAACTATGAAGGACTAAGGTCTATGATGATGCAAAGTGATATTTTTTGAGGTTTTGATGTTGTAGTTTGGGATTATATTATGGGAATGATGTTGTGAGGTTTTTTGGGGCATGAAGGATAAATATTTCTAGGATTTGAATCTATGTCTAGGGCATGAATCAAAGAGAGGAATTGGAGCATGAAAGTTAAGGGTATGATGATGTTATAAAATACATGAATTATGAAGCATTCAATTGAATTCATTGTTACTTTGTGTATGAATATATTATATTGGTGTCTATACACATCTTACTCAGTTAGTGCTCAACTAAGGATATTGGTGTCTCAAATGGGTTGGTGCCTACACAATATCTTTCCGAGTTGGTGCTCAACTGAGGATATTGGTGTCTCCAGTAAGTTGGTGCCTACAATATTTTTAACATTAGTTTGATTCCTACAGAAATTTATAAAGATAAGTTTTTGTGGTTTTCTCCCACAAGGGTTCCCAAGTTAAAATATGTTTACCGTGATTTGAGTTTACTTGCATTTAATTTTTTAAGGTTAATGAATGATTGATGAATGCTCAATTAAAGTAAAAAGTATCTTATATTGATTCACCCCCACCTCTTAGTCTAAGCATAAGTTCAATAATTGGTATCAGAGTAGGTTCCTTTGGAAATAGTCTTACCATTGGAAGGTAGATATTGGGAGCACACATGGTTGGTTAAGAAGGTTTCCCCACAAATAGGGATCTATTGTTTGATGGAA
The DNA here is from genome assembly GCA_032191745.1 of Picea mariana. Taxonomy (NCBI): domain Eukaryota; kingdom Viridiplantae; phylum Streptophyta; class Pinopsida; order Pinales; family Pinaceae; genus Picea; species Picea mariana. Next base: position 391,323 of record JASDQU010101131.1, on the reverse strand, counting down.
CAAACTATTCATTCTAGAGAATAATGATGTGAACTTATATAATGGCCCTTGGGTTTGATATTTGGAAATCAATCAAGACTATTTATATAGCCCCAAGAACTCCACCAATAGATGTGGCCGGGAAGAAGCCTAGTGAAAATATTATATCTTGTGTGGGATATTGAAATCAGAATTTATCAAGGTGATGCATTGTGAATTGGAAACATATATTTGGGACAAAATTCAAAACATATATGAAGGTGATGACAAGGTGAAGAAGGCAAAGCTCTAAAATCATAGAAGATAGTTTGAGAGTTTGAAAATTAAAGACAAAGAAGATGTTGCAACCTATTTCTTTTGAGTGCATGAAATTCTCAACACCATCAGAGGACTTGGCGAGAAGGTTGAAGAACCAATTATTATGAAAAATGTGCTAAGGTCTATCCCTTGAAGATTTGATGTCAAGGTCTCTGTCATTCAATAAATTAAGGATATGGAGAAACTGATGATGGATGAGATGCATGGGATTATAACTACATATGATATGAGGATAGAAAAAGAAAATACAACATGGAAGTAATGATCTTTAAAAGAATCAAATAATAAAAAAGGACACAAATCCTTTGATTGTTCCAGCCATGAATCAGATACATAAGAAGCACAATTTCTGAGAAAGATAAAAAGAGGATTTGGAAAATACAAAAGTAAGATACCCTTTAAATATTTTAATTGTGGTAGAGTAGGACATTTTTACTGCTAAATGTCCATATACAAAAATGGAATATAGCGATGATGAGGATAGTAATGATAAAGAAGAGCATAACAACAACAAAAAACCTTATAAACACAAAAGAGGAAAATATAATAAGAAGAAATTTTTTTACAATAGAGAGGACAATAACTCATTTGAATAAAGTGATGTATATGTTTATGATATTGTAAAAGAATAATTCATGTTCATAGCCATGGATACAAATTCTAATGATAAAGAAAATGAAGACAATCAAAAAGAAAAACTAGATTGTAATGAAAAAGATATTGATGGGTAAGTGAATCTTGAAGCATAACTTGTTAGTGCCTTAAAAGACAAATTCATGGGAAAGAATAAAAATAAGAAAGTGTAACATCCTACTCTACCGAGCACATTTTATTGACTTATTATTTGAGGACACTTGCATGCAAGTGATCCAGTTATGGAACATTTCGACTTCATTCCGATTATGGATTATACATGATGATGATGATGTGTTGTGACTTATTTTTAAATTGATATATATGTATTGGCGGATGCTATTGACGATTTTTCCTAAGTGTGCAGGACACATGACAGATTATGGATGCTGATGGCATCAATGGAATTCTTTAGACTTTGGATTGAGTCAGGGAGTGGATTGTATTTTGGTTTGAGTATTTCATTTTACACATATGACATATGATTGATTATAGTGTGATATATGTGTATGGATCATTGATAGTGTTTTTTCCAATGATGTAGGTTGATGAATCTTGCTAATCCGAATCACATAAGGAGTAGAGGAGCCATGCACAAAAACCAGATATTGAGGGAGAGGTGTGGTAACATCCCTGTCACAGCCTACTAGCACTCTTGTTGTGGCTGAAATGGTAGGTTAACGATTACCTAGTTTGATATGTCCATGATGTCATGAGGGAGGACTAAGATAGTTGTTGATGAATAATTATAAGGTACACACAATAAAGCAAAGTGATTATTCCTTAGAATCCCTTAGTCTCTTACAAGGTCAATCGGGTGGAGTGTGACTCCAAAGGTTGGAAAACTGCCAAAAATAGTAAAAAAGGCGAGTGGCACCCTTGGAGCATGGAGGTGCATCTTGAAGGGCACGTCGCGTAAATAAAAACTTGAGTCAATAAATCGAGGTAGCCTAGAAAACGTTAAATACATTAGACCCTGTTGGATTAACTTATTAATTAAACAGTAAATTTATTAATTATAAAACCAAATAAAATACTAAGCTTGACTCTAAGACTAAGCCTAAGTCTAAGTTAGTTAGGGGACTAAATTAAATATTAAATAAATTAAAGAATAAAGATAAATGAAATTAAGGAAAAATGTGAATAAAAATCTAAAGACTAGATGAAATGCACATGTGTGCATGAAATTAATAATTGGATTTTTAATTTAGAAGAAATAATAATAGGAGAGAATAGGAGTACACATGGAGAAGAATCTTGAGTCAACCTACCACTA
>JASDQU010101131.1:322363-348267 GCA_032191745.1 Picea mariana | reverse complement strand
TGGGTTCTGTTACCACATAAACAAGCACCTTTAGTTTAAAGTCCCGAAGATAGGGTACTAGCCTTGTGGAACTTAGGAGGTTGGCCACTGTCACATCACCAACACTTCTCTGCACTTTAGATTGAGGAAAATGTTCCTAGCCAAAGGGGGTTTCCCTATTGGTTACTTGCAATGGGATATGACTGGCTTATGGATATCGCCAAAGGGGGTTTCCCCATACTATTGCAACTAGAGGCCAGCATTTAGTTGGTCTCATTCCTCCATACAGTCTAGAATTTTGGGGAGATATCTTTCGAGTGGGCCTATTACCTCTATTGATCTACAACTCTTATACACACTTAACACATTTACGCACATTCAATTCAAAATATTCATCATAAAAAAAAAAGAAGAAGAATTACCTACATACCAATAATCCATGTAGAACATAAGAGTCACAATGTAAACAAAAGGGTATCTTTTATTACTCCATTCCAATATAAGAATCTAATACATCACACTGTACACAACTAGACTATGTCACTCGCTGACATCTATGTGACTTACTCCTCCTTTGGGCTTGGAATGACTATTAGGTATTGATATTGATATTGTATTTTTTTTTAAATACCTACACAAAGGTGGCAATTGTGACGTCTTTCACTCTCTTCCCATCGCTATTGCCACGTCCAAGACGTCTCTCTTTCCACCTCCAAGATTGTCGCTCCCATAGCAACCACGTCGGAGCTAGTAACTCCTGGCCGTCGCTTTTGCCACCTGATGGACGTCGTTCTTGCGATGTTCAAGAGTGTCGCTCCCATAGCAACCACGTCGGAGCTAATACCTCCTTTCGACGGTCTTGCCACCTTCAGAACGACTCTCTTGCCACGTTTGAAACGTCTCACTTGCCACGTTTGAAATGTCGGTCTTGCCACCTTTGAAGTGTCTCTTTTTCCACGTCTGAAATGTCTCACTTGCCACGTTTGCAACGTCTCACTTTCCACGTTTGAAACGTCGGTCTTGCCATGTTTGCAACGTCTCTCTTACCACGTTTGAAACGTCGGTCTTGCCACATTTGAAACATTGGTCTTGCCACATTTGCAATGTCTCTCTTGCCACGTTTGCAACGTCTCTCTTGTGACGTTTGAAATGTCTCTCTTGCCACGTTTGCAACATCTCTCTTGCGACGTTTGAAACGTCTCTCTTGCCACGTTTGCAACGTCTCTCTTGCGACGTTTGAAACGTCTCTCTTGCCACGTTTGCAACATCTCTCTTGCGACGTTTGAAACGTCTCTCTTGCCACATTTGCAACGTCTCTCTTGCGACGTTTGAAACGTCGGTCTTGCCACGTTTGAAACGTCTCTCTTGCCACGTTTGCAACATCTCTCTTGCAACGTTTGCAACGTCTCTCTTGCCAAGTTTGAAACGTCGCAATATCGACGAAAATTAGGTCGTCGGAAAAACGACGTCATGTGAAACGAAGTTTGAGGGGGTCTGAGGTTTGTCGGTCATCTGACAATAGAAAGTGGCAATTGCGTCGAACGTGCCATCGGAATTTGACCCAAATGCAGTAGTGAGCTTTACCTAGTTGTCAAAGTAGGGCAACTCCTGCACCAAGGCAAGTGGATCACCTAGGGCCAAATTCAGCAGAAATTTCTGCATCTAATGGGGGACCTCAATGCAATGGATACCATTGATTCCTAAGGAGGGAGGATTGATCCATATGGATATCGGTGGCCACCCACCTTTTCCAACTAGCTCAAAATAGTTTTTTGGCAATTTTGGTAATTTAATATTTTTAGCAGTTTTCACTTCCGGAGCCGTTTCGAGGCCCTAAATGATGCTTTTTGGGAAAAAAGGTTTGCAATATATAAGTTCCTTCTATATTGCACCTAAAATAAATATCCTCAACGATACCTTTATAACAGACAATCATAGGCCTAAAACGGAGATAGTTTGCAAAAGTTACGACTCTGGGAAGTTGATGTACTAACTTACCCAAACGGGGCCCACATGACTTTTAGCGCTTCACCTCCTAGGGTTAGGGTTTTGGATGTCTAGGGTTTTTGAAATTCCTAATTATTGTAAAAGTGCCTTCAAAGCCTCATTGTAACCATATTCTTGTGAATGAGAGCAGTCATCACATCTCTTCTCAGAGACAAGCCACCACCATTCCAACAAGCTTGTTTCCACTACATTTTACAGTTTCAACTTATTTCGTTATTGAATAGAAAACCAGTTTTACAGTATATTTGTTATTTTGTGTTAAGAAACTATTAATAATCTATATTCATTTCGTTTTGCTCATAAAATCCTGATCAGTCCAGGTTTCTTGAACTTTGTTCTCTGATCATCTATTACTGCAACTTCATTTTTCTTCCATGTTCCTTTTACTCTTTTTGTCGTATTGTATAAATCATTTCTCATTGATTGTTTTCTTGAGTTCCAATAGCTATGGGATTTTTGGCCATGTCCACCACAACTGTACAATCACATAGTGTAACAATGTGTAGTAATATGTCCAACATGATTGCAGTTCCAATATCTTATACTATTGTTGAACCTACCAACTTGTTTTCTTCCATGATGTCTACAATCCAAAGCTATATGACCATATTCATTACAAAAAAAAAAAATAACAATTAAAAACACTCTCATACCTTATTTGATTCATCCATGAAGGTGTCTTTCTTCTAAACTTTCTTTGAGGTGTATGAGTAGCTTATGGATGTATTCCTTGATCTGATCTTCTAAATTTTGTAGTGTTTCTTTGATTTCTTGAACATGAAGAACCTAAGTCATAATTCCTTTCACTTTTTACAAATGAAGGAGTTGTGTCAAACCTGTCTTCATCCTTTACAAATGAAGGACCTATGTCATACCTATTTTCACCTTTTACAAATGAAGGACCTACATCAGGTTTCTTAGGAGTACTGATTTCTTCCTTGTTGTACCCAAGACCAGATTTTTCATTTGGTGATCTCTGACTATCCAATATCTCATCCAGGGTCATGGAGTTGTTCAAGAAATTGATTTGGGTGTTTGAATTCTCAACCTTCTTTCTAATATTCACAACTTCTGCTTCCATCTTATGACATGATTCTTCCTTTTTGTTCAGCTGGTTCCTCACTACCTCCTCCCTTCTTTTGGCTTCTTGAAGTTGGATTTTAAGATTGAAATAGATGTCCATTAGTTCTTTTAGATATGAAATGTTTTTGCTTGGTTCATCATCATCCTTCTTCTCTTCTTTTGCTTGATTGATTTCATTTTTTAATCTCTCGATCTCCTCTTCCCTTTCTTTTTTTAGATCAATAACTTTTGTTTTCAATCTTTTGATCTCTTCTTCTTTATTTTCGAAATGATTTTTTTTCTCAGACATGATTTCTTCATTGTCTTTTATCTTTTCTTTTATTTCCAGGATATGCCTTTGATTGCTAAGCTCATCATCTTCCATCTTCTTTTCTTTTACTTGACTAATTTCTTTCTTCAACTTCTCGATCTCCTCTTCTTTTTCTTCTAACTGATTATCCTACTCATATATTATCTTTTCATTGTCTTTGATCATTTCCTTTATTTCCAAGATATGCTTTTGACTCTTTTCAAGAAATTCTTTAGTGTAGTCATGAAGATAACTATAGTATGAATAATTATGGTCATAATGGTATTCACAGAGACTCCAATCAACCTTTTGTTTGGCCTTTAATAGTTCTTCTTCTACTTATTCCATGAGATAAATGCTAACATAACATTCTTTTATTGTATCTAAGTCTTCTTGTTTACTTGCAGGGGAGGATTCAATATCAACATTATTGCAATCAAAATATCGTGGAGAGTCTTTACCTTTATTGATGGTTGAGTCTTCCTATTCATCCTTGATAGGAATGTCTTCTATGTCTTGTCTTTTGATTTGATACATCTCTTATAACTTTATCCATAAGTCCTTGGTGGATATGCATAGTCCTATGCTTGCCTTGACGGTATCTGATAATACATTGAGAAGAATGTTCAATGCCACTTCATTGTTCTTCCTTACTCTTCTTTGGACTGTAATCTTGGATAGATTCTTTGAGGTAGTTAAGTCCCAGGGCTTGCTTACTACTGAATTCCAAACTTCAGATCCTCTTGAATTCAAATACTGTTTCATATTTTCTCTCCATGAGGAATAGTCTGTTCCATAAAATAAGGGAGCTTCAATTGCGGAGAGAGCCATCTGCCCACTGATTTCTTCAGAATATACCTTCCAGTGTTTAAACTATGCTGAAGGAACCTAATATGATACCAATTGTTGAACACACCACCCACACTAAGAGGGGGGGTGAATTAGTGTGTGGAATTTCCTAACTTTTATTCTTGCAATTTAGTAGTTAAAACATAATTGTACAAATTAAGAACAATTATATCATAATCACAATGGACAAGAGATACCAGATGTCTGTATAAGATTTGTTAGAATGTATATGTTTTTATGTGACTATAGTAATAAGGATTTTCCTAGCACCAACTATTTTGTATCAGCACCAACTAAAGTAAGGAGCACCAACTCCTAGGAGAGAACCAACTCTCAAGCAAGATAGAACGTAGTCTATCCAACTAGAGTTCATATAGTAATTCAACTCTAGTAGCAATGATCCATTATTGAATCAACTCGATTTCATGATCATGGGTATACCATAAACACTCATCACCACACTTCATCTTCTCTCTGAAGTTCGCACCTTCTTCACTTCTTCTTTCCTTTGATATTCACGCCTTCTTCACTTCTTCTTCTCTCCGATATTCGCACAAACCTTAGGTATGTATACCCTTCATTTTTCTCCACAGACCGCTCTTTCTCAGTGAGCCTATATTTTCCACAAGCCCATCTTCTTCCCCAAGCACACTCTCCAGTGAACCAATTATGGTTGTATTTATAGTTTCTTTTGCTCAAAACTTGTTTAATTTATTGGTTTGACTTATGAAACAAGTTGTAACTAACTTGTTCATTTACAACAACTTTTGGGACCACCAGAGATCATCATTCTGGGTCTTCAAATTTACACTTGGAATCCCCTTTACTTTCATAAATCAATCACAGGTGTGCATCGATTTACTTTGTCTCTGTGATTACCAAAATTGATGCTTCCTTCAAACCATGTTTATATGATCATTGCCGTAGAACCACATGCTTATCAATTTAAGCGACGCATTACATTCTGCCTTTTAAATCTCTTTACCATATGACCAATGGAATTATTCAGACATTAGACGAGACGAGCGCTTGAGCTCTTATCAATTCAATGGTCATGATTCAATCTCCCGATGAGATGGACGATTGTCGGGACTTCAGGACTTATCCCTTCGGGTCTTCGGGACTTCACAACCTTTCAAATCTCCTGAAGCATATTTTGCCTAACAGATCAGATGGGTGTCATTTATATCATAGAACCGGATCTAACGGTTGTCCTATCTCCTGAAATGTATCTTAGATCAATGTTTGAGAGAGACTTCGTACCTTCGTCCTTCGAGACTTCGAGACTTTTGACATTTGTTGGTGGTGAAAATATCGAAGTAAATCTCCCGGAGTGACGTAACTTGCTTACGTCACTTGTTGACATGGAACGAGCCAATTTCCTCTTGATACTTGTCATTATATTATTATGCCATGTGTACTTGTTGATGTGGTATGCTACATGTCCTTGTAGCTGTGGTATGCTGACATGGTCTTCCTGACCTAACGGTTATCGTATATTCTCCAGATATGATGGTCCTTATTTATTTTGGATTTTGGGACTTCGGGTAATTCAACTTCAAGTTGCCAATTATTTCTAAGTGAGATTCCATGAAGTGCAATCTCCTCACATCTTTTAACCCAAAGTAAATTTTGTTCGTCGATCATGATATTAGATTGATGACTCGATCTAAATACGATGCTCCTTTGCCTTTAATTAAATCCAATGGATCTTCTTCTAGCTTATCCTTTCCTTCCACTTAGAATGGTCCAACGACTGACGAAAATTCTTGTAAACGAGATCTCGGTCTTTTACCTCTCTTATACTATCCTTCCACTCAAAAATTATCCGATGGTCGATGGGTATTCAGATAATTGAATTCTCAAGCCTTTTTCCCTACTTATCCTATCCTTCCACTTAAAGTGATCCAATGGTCGTGAAGACTCTCAAAGAAGATTAATGTGGAAGGATGATTGCGGAACCACAACTTGCAAGTGGTTTAACTCATCACCTGAGCTCTGCAATTTGAAGTTGTGCATTTGTGGTGAGTCAACCACAATCGTCTATATTCGAGGCTATAAGATCTGACGGTCTTGACTAATTGCAGGATTGGAAATAACACGATATTTAATTCTCCTTTTGATCTCCACAATCTATCCATGTCGTTGATCTGGCGATTGTGCATCCGTCAGTCAAGACTTAATATGACTTAATGTGATCATTTGTTAGATCAACCACAATCATTTATATTCAAAGCTATACGATCAGATAGTCTTGACTAATTGTGGGATTGGAAATAGAGAGTCGTTTAATTCTCCTTTCGATCTCCGCAATTCATCCATGCCATTGATATGGCATGTAGATCCGACGGTCACAATCCTCCAATGGTCCTCAAGCCCATGGTAACTCATATGACCAACCTCTGTAATATGAGACGATCAACACGGTAAATTTCTTGATGAGACGACTACTGAGGCTTATCACCTTGATCTTACGCTTTTCCTTCTGAGATTTGATCTCTACATATTGTTCGGTCCTCCTCCTGATATTATGCTTTTAATTTCGATATTTGATCTTTGCTTACTATTCGCTCCTCCTCTTGAGCTTACGATTTCGATCTCTGCATATTGTTTGACATTTTCTGCTAACTAGTATACTGTTGACATCAATTACAATATCATCTATGGTAAATAACAATGATAATTCATCATAACAACAAATCATCACATCAACTGTTGACATCAATGACAATATGTTCAACAATCTCCCCCTTTGTCATTGAGGGAAACCCACTAGCTTCATATACAAAACTCCCCATGTGACAATGCTTTCCTCTTATGAAGTTTCTCTCCCTCTTTGACATCAATGGAAAAGGGTTTGTCCTCATGTGGTAAAGATCTGTATGTTACTGACCAGAATCTGAACTTGGGTAACTCTTCCTACAATCATCCTTTTCTTGTCATAACTAAATGAATCCTCTTGTCAGTCTTCTCTCTCTACTTCTGAATGTTCTCCCCCTTTGTTTCTAAAAGGGTATCTTTTTCTGACAGGGTCTCTCCTCATGTTATCTCTACAGGATGTCATGTACATCATTTTGTAGATCATAATGTTGTTTTTGCGGATGATGATGTCCTACTTGAACAATGCACAATTGTAGCTCATATTTTTAAAATAACCCTTGGATTTGCCCATTGATTCTCATCGATATTTAACCATATGTATCCATATTTATCCAAGATGCTTCTTTACTGTACATTTCTCTAAAGTTGTCTGAGAAAGTTTACACTATGCTTGTCACATGACTGACATTATTTTTGCAACAATCAACTTCACTCTTGTTCACTTATCCAATCTTTTCTATCCCCATCTGTGAGTGTCCTGGTTTATTTAACTTTGTTTTCTAATATTCTATTACTACAACTTCATTTTTCTTCAATTTTCCATATACTCCTTTTGTTGTACTCTTGTCCACTTGTTCAGTCTTTGCTATCCACATCTGTGAGTGTCCTGGTTTCTTGAACTTTGTTCTCTGATCATATGTTACTGCAACTTCATTTTTCTTCCATGTTCCTTTTACTCTTTTTGTCGTATTGTATAAAGAATTTCTCATTGACTGTTTTCTTGATTTCCAACAGTTATGGGCTTTGTGGCCATGTCCACCACAACTATAGCATCTCATAGTGTAACAATGTGTAGTAATATGTGCAACATGATTGTAGTTCCAACATCTTATACTATTGTTGAACCTACCAACTTGTTTTTTTCCAAGATGCCTACAATACAAAGCTTTATGACCATATTCATTACAAGAAAAAAAATAACCGTTAAAAACACTCTCATACCTTATTTGATTCATCCATGAAGGCATCTTTCTTCTAAACTTTCTTTGAGGTGTATGAGTAGCTTCTGGATGTCTTCCTTGATCTGATCTTCTAAATTTTGTAGTGTTTCTTTTATTTCTTGAACATGAAGAACTTGAGTCATACCTGCTTTCACTTTTTACAAATGAAGGAGTTGTGTCAAACCTATCTTCATCCTTTACAAATGAAGGACCTATGTCAGACCTGTTTTCACCTTTTACAAATGAAGGACCTGCATAAGGTTTCTTAGGAGTATTGATTTCTTCCTTGTTGTATTCAAGACCATATTTGTCATTTGGTGATCTCTGACTATCCAAGATCTCATCCAGGGTCATGGAGTTGTTCCAGAACTTGATGTGGGTGTTTGAATTTGTAATATGCCAGATATAAAATGCATGCAGAACAGAAATAAAATGCTAGAAATGGTATAATAACAACAATATAACCAGAACATTCACCACAATAGCACTGAAATGATATGAGAATAATAACAGAAATAACACTTTGAATCTGAAAGCAATGTTCACGGGCCTCTTCGAGGGGGAAACCTCCAGTTGAGTAGAGATCTATTACAATAATATCCAAGCTAGGGTTCTCATACCTTCGACTCCTATGTATACTAAAAATAAGCATCTAGAGTAAGGTCCTTCTAGAAGCGAAAGCTTCTATTAGGTCTTCTTACATCTACCTTATTCTATTTTATTGAAAGTCCTTATTAATATTGACCTTTATTACATCCGAATATATTTTTCTACCTATGTGCGGGTTAGGACACTAACATGTCTACTCCCTTAAAAGCGTCCCTGTCCTCAAGGCTTGAGATGAGGAAATTGTTGCAGAATGGTAGCTGGTTCCCAAGTGGCATTGAATGGAGTTGTATCTTTCCACTGGACTAGCACTTCTTTGATGGTTCTCTGACATCAGTGACACTCACGCTGGTCCAAAATGGATTTTGGCTATAGCCAAATGGATCCTTCTTCAGCTAACTCTGAAAGGTTGGTTTGAATTTGGCACTTAGCCCCAATCACCTTCTTTAAGCATGAAACATGAAAAACATGATGTAGCTTCAAATGGTTGGGCAATGCTAACTGATAGGCTACTTGTCCCACATGATTGAGAATTGTATAAGGACCATAAAATTTGGGTGCTATATTCTGACAATTCTCGACCTTGAGGGAAGTTTTCTTGTAAGGTTGTAGTCGAAGAAACAATTGATCCCCTTCTGCAAATTGACATTTAGACTGACCTTGATCTTCTTGTTTCTTCATGCAATTTTGTGCCATGAATAAATTCTCTTTGAGGGTACGAAGAATAGCCTCTCGAGCTGTAAGTGTTAGGTCAACCACCTGGACCTTTGAGGCACCTGATAAGTATGAAAGAATTGAAAGTAGCTTCTGTCCATATACCGCTTCAAAAGGAGTCATGCGTGTAGTTGTATGGTATGAAGTGTTGTACCGCCATTCAACTAGGGGTAACCATTGGGCCCACTGATTTTTCTTTTCTGAGGCAAAACACCTCAAATATGTTTCCAAACACTTGTTGACAACTTTTGTTTGGCCATCAGTCTGGGGATGATAAGCTGTGCTGAGATGCAATTCAGTGCCTTGTATATTGAACAATTCTTGCCAAAAATTTCTTGTGAAAGTTGGGTCGTGATCATAAACAATAGAGTGCGGCATGCCATGAATCTTGAAGACCTGATCCATGAAAATTTGAGCCACCATTGATGCTGTAAATGGGTGTTGAAGGGAACATAAATGAGCATACTTGGAAATGCAATCAACAACCACCATGATGACTGATTTATTTCCTGATTTGGGTAGGCCAGTAATAAAATCCATAGAGATATCCTTCCAAATAGCAAGTGGAATCAGGAGTAGTTGTAGTGTGCCTAGAGATTTGACTATTTCTCCCTTGTTGTGTTGACACACATCACATTTAGTGACAAAATTATGAATGTCCTGTTTCATACCATCCTAGAAAAAGGAACGTTTGACCCTGTCATAGGTTTTGGTGAACCCAGAGTGCCCTGCTGTGGGTGTAGCATGAAGCTCAGAAAGTACCATGGATTTAAGCTTTGATTGTTTAATTAAATACAAATGACCTTTTTATAGAAGTTCATCATGGAACCAAGAGTACCCCAGGGAAACTAGAGCATTGGACTGCAATTGTTGGATCAACTATGAACTTTTGGGATCTTGTAGCCATTCCTGGCGAATTGCTTGGAGCCAATCTAGTACAATGAATGAAAGAGGAAAAAGGGATCCTTCATCTTCATATTTTTTGGAAAGTGCATCCGCAACCACATTGTGTTTTCCTTTCTTGTAAATGTGATACAGGAGTATTTCCAGCAACAAGCGAGCGTGGGACAAATGCCATTTCATTTTTGGCACATGTTGAAAATGTTTGAATTGTTTTGAAAGTTTGGATGCATAGACATTAATGTAATAGTTAAGAGAGTGCGTACTTCCATATTGTAAACATATCTTGAGTGATCCGCTCTCATCTATAAGATGTAGAGGAATTTATAGGTAGTTAATGTAAGTAGGTAGATTTAAATTCTAGATTAGACAGTTTAGAGCGTTGGAGGGAAAACAACTATAGACACCCTCATATTGTATCATTTGTAACATTATTAACATTATCAAGGAGGAATAGAGAAGAGGGAGGAGAAGAAGTAGAGAGATGTGTAGGAGGGCCCATGTACATAAGTTCTGAGATTAATATATGAAGCTTTGATTCAGACTCATGGGGTTCTAATGCTTTCTATGTATACATGTTGAATGTTATGCTCATAGTTTTTTTACTCTTTATGTTGTACATTTTCTTTTATGCTATGTATGTATGATTTCATGTTGGGTATTTGAAGTCTGAGAGAGTAAGGAAATGAGTTTCAATTGTTTCTCTTCTTGAGTCAAAGTTCCTGCAAGGAGTGTAGTGGAGCATCCGCAAGGACTGCATTGATGGGTTCAGAGTTCATCTCTGAAAAGCTCAGGAGGGATACCGTTGTTCTCATTTCCCGCAGAAGTGCAAGTCAGGCACAGAAGCCATGCAAGGTGTGTGCAGGCTAGTTGGAAGTTCATAACTCACCAACCCAGGAGAAGGTTGAAGACTACTATTGCGAGGAGTTTCACAGAGTCAAAATAACTCAAATACTTAGGCATATTTGAGGAAGTGCTGCAAGGAGTGTGTGCATAACTCTTTTAGGAGGCTTGAGTTGGCGAAAGAAATCTCAGGAGAGTTAGCGTCTTCAAGGTGTTTGAAGAGCAGAAGGGAAATTTAGCCATCATGTAGAGGATAGGTTCCAGAAGAGATTCGCAGGGAAAAATTAGGACCAGAGATATTTGAAGAAGAAAATTGGACGGTTGGAATTCTCTGAGAAGAATTCCCGAAATAGCGAGAGCCTTAGGATCTACAGGAGCTGTAAGGCGGATACAGGGCCGTTGATCTTGACTTATTGGGGTATTAGATCATTTCATAATTTAGGGGTTCAAAGGTCCGAAGTGTAAGCCAAAATCCTTGGCTGATCAAATCCCTGAAACGTGAAAAGGAGGTTTCGTGGTGGAAGCAAGTTAAGTTTTGGAACTTTGGAATTCGGAGTTTTGGAAGTCCTGAGGACAAGAGATTGGGATATAGTAGGGGAGAAAACCTGAAATGAAGAGGAGGTGACACGTGGAAGGACAGGAGACTTCCCGTCGAGTTTGTGAAACAACGAGGTGAAGTACCATTCCAATAATTCGGGTTTCGGGATTTTGAGAGTCGAGGAGTAGAGTTGCACGACATTGCAACTCCCGAAATTGCGAAAGGAGAAAAGCTGCAATTGACATTAGGAAAATTTCAAGTGTTGGAATTTCAGGTTTAGGAGGTCAAAGAGGTAAAGCACTCGACCACGGGATTCACGAAATCATGAAATCCAATATCCCGAAGTAAAAGATGAAAATTCCTCAGGGTGTTGTTGTGGGTAGATTTCCTAAAAGGGAAGTAGAAGAGCTAGTCCAGCTCTCGGGTCGAAAGGAGAAGATCCTGTGCAGATCCTGACTTGTGGGTTTGGGGATGGGTCAGCATCAAGTGTGGTATCATAGTGTAGGAAAATTTTCTTTTCTTTCTGTAGCAGGGAAATGAGAAATTTTACAGCCATGCCGCCGAGAATAAGAAACAGACAAACACCCAACCCACCAGAGGAAAGGGAAATGCCAAGAAGAAGGGGCAGGCAATTACCTGATCCACCAGAGGCAAGAGATGTGAGTAATTTACATGCTAGGATGGATGCTATGGAAATAGCGCAGAGGGATGTAGTCGGTGTTGGGGATCTCAGTGATTCTGAAAGTGAAAATGGGGCCGAACATGAAGGAGAAGAAGTTGCAATAGAGGATGCAGCAAATGAACGCCTACTCAGTGCTATTGGAAGGATAGGTGCCAGGGAAAAAATGGACATTCCAATATATGAGGGAAACCTAGATGTTGAAGAGCTTCTAGACTGGATTAGAGCTCTGGACACGTATTTTGACTATGAAGATGTTGAGGAAGACAAGAAGGTCAAACATGCTGTCACAAGACTTAAAGGGCATGCAACATTGTGGTGGGATGAACTACAAGATGACAGACGCTGCAAAGGCAAGAAAAAAATCAAGAGTTGGGATAGAATGATCCTGAAGATGAAAGAAAAATTCATACCCAAGGATTATCAAATTACTCTATTTCGAAGAATGCAGAATTTGAGACAGAAGTTGATGTCAGTAAAGGAGTACACTAAAGAGTTCTACAAGCTAAAAATCGGGGTAGGTCATCATGAAAGTGATGATGAAAAGGTTGACAGATATATGAATGGTTTGAGATATGACATTCAAGATGAGATGAGCATGATGACCATCCGAACGGTGGAAGATTCTTATCAGATGGCTCTAAAGGCTGAAGAGAAGCTGAGCTGAAAGCAAAGTCAGAGAGGCCGAGGAAAAAGTCAGCCCAGAGTCAAAACAGTTGCCCAACATAGGAATCAGAATCCTAAGGAAGAGTGGGAGAAACCTCAACCTCAAACTGAGAGAGGTGGAAGCTCACAGAGAGGGAAGTATGCCAAACATAGAGGACAATATGCTGATAATAACACTTTTCCCCCTGCTAGAGGAAGAGGAAAAGGTAGAGGTGGAGTAATAAAATGCTTCGCATGCGGAAAGAATGGACACAAATCTTATGAATGTCCAGATAAGAAGAAAGAAGGTGGCAAGACTCACATTGTCGAAGCACAAAGGAGGAATATTGAAGCAGAGAATGCTAAAGGCAGAAGATCACTGGTGATGAGGAAGGTTCTCTTAATGCCAGAAAAGGAGGCAGAGAAACCAGTGCAAAGGAATAGTCTTTTTCCGACTGCTTGCAAGACCAAAGACAGAGTATGCAAGGTCATTGTGGATAGTGGTAGCACAGACAATCTTGTTTCTACAGAGATGGTAGAAAAGTTGGAGTTGGAGACTATTGAACATCCAAGCGCATACAGAGTTTCATGGCTACAAAAAGGACATCAGGTAAATGTCACTAAACAATGTTTAGTTGAATTTAAAATAGGAGGATATAATGATAAGATATTATGTGATGTCATTCCCATGGATGTTTGCCATCTATTGCTGGGTAGACCATGGCAATATGACAGGAATATGATTCATGATGGGAGAATGAACACATACACCCTAGAAAAAAATGGGAGAACTCACATGTTGTTGCCAATCAAGGATAAAGAAGTCACAACAGAAGTAAGCAACACTATACTTCTCATGAGTGGGAAGGAACTTCTTAAGGAGGTTAAGAAGAAGGAATATCCACAATTCATTATGGTCAGGAAACCTAGAATTGTTTTAACCAGTACAAGAGTGGATCATTTACCAAAGGAAATCCAATAGCTACTGTAAGAATTTGTTGATATAGTAGTGGATGAACTACCTCATTCGTTGCCACCTATCAGGATTATAAGTCATCACATCGATCTTATACCTGGAGCTAGTTTACCAAACAAAGCAGCGTATAGATTGACGCCACAGGAGAATGAAGAGGTCAAAAGACAGATCCAGGATTTAATGGAAAAAGGGTTGGTTAGAGAAAGCTTGAGTCCATGTGTTGTTCCGACAGTGCTCAGTCCAAAGAAAGATGGAGGCTGGAGGATGTGTACAGACTCAAGGGCAATCAACAAGATTTCCATCAGGTATAGATTTCCATTGCCAAGGATGGATGATTTGATGGATTGTTTGAGTGGGGCAATTTTTTTTTCGAAGATTGATTTGAAAAGTAGTTATCATCAAATTCGTATGAGAGAAGGTGATCAATGGAAGACAACCTTCAATACTAATGAAGGGTTATATGAATGGCTTGTTATGCCATTTGGCTTAACAAATGGCCAAGTACCTTCATGAGATTGATGAATGAGGTCCTGAAGGATTTCATTAGAAAATTTTTCATTGTCTATCTTGATGACATACTAATTTTCAGTAAAACAGAGGCAGAGCATATGAAACATTTGGCTACAGTGATGCAGAGGCTACAACAAGAGAAGCTGCTAATAAATATGAAGAAATCCTCATTCATGAAGACAGAGCTCATTTATTTTGGTTTTGTTATTTCTACAGATAAGTTGAAGATGGATCTAGATAAAGTGGAGGTGATTAAGAATTGGCCATCACCAAAGAGTATCTTTGAAGTTCGAAGTTTTCATGGATTGTATAGTTTCTACAGAAAATTCATCAGGAATTTCAGTGGAATTAGCGCACCAATGATGGACACAGTGAAGAAAAGACATAAATCTTTTCACTGGATAGAAGAAGTAGAGAAAAGCTTCAATTTGTTAAAAAGGAAGATTACTGGACAACCAATTCTAGTGTTGCCAGATTTTAGTAAGATGTTTCAGGTCAAGTGTGACGTTAGTGGTTTTGCAATTGGAGTGGTTTTGAGTCAAGATGACAGGCCAGTCACATACTTCAGTGAGAAACTGAATGAGGTGAAGGTTAAGTACTCCACATATGACAAAGAATTTTATGCGGTCATACAGACACTCAAGAAATGGAGGCACTACTTGATTCCTAAAGAGTTCATTTTGTACAGTGACAATCATGCATTGCAATTTGTAACTCAACAGGAGAAGCTGAAACAAAGACATGTTAAATGGGTTGAATACATGCATAATTTTACTTTTGTAATTAAACATATTTCTGGAACTGCTAACAAAGTTGTTGATTCTTTGAGCAGGAAATGTTTGCTGATGCAGGAATTTAGAGTCAAAACATTGGGTTTTGATAATCTCAAGGACATGTACAAGGATGATCCAGATTTCAAAGAGGCGTACGAGGTATCTGAGAATCCAGTTCTTAGAGATAGGAGTCAATGGGATGAATATATGATCCAGGATGGATTATTATTCATAGGTAATCAAGTGTGCATTCCAAAATTCTCCATGAGGGAGAATCTACTGAAAGAGAAACACAGTGGAGGATTCACCGAAAATTTTGATCATGATAAGACGTTCTCGAAGTTGAATGGCTCATATTTTTGGCCAGGCGTGGGAGAAGATTTCAAAAGGTTTGTGGACAGATGTAGAATTTGTTAGCACACAAAAGGAAGGAAACATAACACAGGGTTATATCAGTCATTACCCATACCAGAGAGACCGTGGGATGCAGTAAGCATAGATTTTGTGTTGGGATTGCCAAGAACGCAAAGAGGGTTTGATTCAATCTTTGTGGTGGTAGAAAATTTTTCTAAAATGGCACACTTTATACCATGTCAGAAAACCAGCGACACAACTCACATTGCGAACCTGTTTTTCAAAGAAGTTGTCAGACTTCACGACTTACCAAGGAGTATAGTTTCAGATCAAGACACCAAGTTCGTGGGACATTTCTGGAGGACTTTATGGAAGAAGTTGGGGACAAGTTTGTCATTTATCTCAGCTTATCATCCTCATATGGTTGGGAAAACAAAAGTTGTGAACAGAAGCTTGGGATATTTAATAAGGAGCCTAGTGACTGAACATCACAGTCAGTGGGATCACATTCTGCCACAGGCAGAATTTTCTTATAATGATTCGATCAATAGAAGAACAGGGAAGAGTCCATTCCATATTTTTTATGGAATGCAACCAAGAGGAGTTTCTAAATTGAAAGATTCAGAACAGAATGAAACTAGGAGTTCTAGTGCAGAAGATTTCGCAGAAGCAATGAAAGAACTTCACAGCCAAGTGAAGGAGCAACTGCAGAATTCAAGCCAGGAGTATAAGCGTAGAGCAGACCAACACAGGAGAGAACTTCAATTTGAAGTTGGTGATTTGATTCTTTCACATTTGAGGAAGGAAAGGTTCCCAAGGGGAACATATAACAAACTAAAGATGAATAAAATTGGACCATGCAGGATCATAAGGAAATTTGGGGCAAATGCATATGAGATTGAATTACTCGATGGGATCGAAATTTCACTGATATTCAACATCTCAGATTTGTACCCTTACAAAGATGGAAAAGAAGGAGCAGACAGTGAATAGATAGAGTTTCAGTGGACTAAACAAATACATGTAGCTAAAAATCCATAGATGGAGAGAATACTTCACAAGAGAATCAGCAAGAGGACCAGGAGAAAATAATATTTCGAATACTTTGTCAAATGGAAGGGACATCCAGTTGAAGATGATAGCTGGGAGAATGAATCAGAAATTCCAAAGCATGGAAAGATAGTGGAGATCATGAATAGGAGTTCATGAAAATTTTCAAGCGAGGGAGTATGATGTAGGAGCATTGCCAGCAACAAGCAAGCATGGGACAAACGCCATTTCATTTTTGGCACATGTTGAAAATGTTTGAATTGTTTTGAAAGTTTGGATGCACAGACATTAATGTAATAGTTAAGAGAGTGTGTACTTCCATATTGTAAATAGATCTTGAGCGATCCGCTCTCATCTGTAAGATGTAGAGGAATTTATAGGCAGTTAATGTAAGTAGGTAGATTTAAATTCTAGATTAGACAGTTTAGAGCATTGGAGGGAAAACGACTATATACACCCTCATCTTGTATCATTTGTAACATTATTAACATTATCAAGGAGGAATAGAGAAGAGGGAGGAGAAGAAGTAGAGAGCTATGTAGGAGGGCTCATGTACAAAAGTTCTGAGATTAATATATGAAGCTTTGATTCAGACTCATGGTGTTCTAATGCTTTCTATGTATACATGTTGAATGTTATGCTCATAGTTGTTTTACTCTTTATGTTGGACATTTGCTTTTATGCTATGTATGTATGATTTCATGTTGGGTATTTGAATTCTGAGAGATTAAGGAAATGAGTTTCAATTGTTTCTCTTATTGAGTCAAAGTTCCTGCAATGAGTGCAGTGGAGCGCTCGCAAGGAGTGCGTTGATGGGTTCAGCGTTCATCTCTGAAAATCACAGGAGGGATACCGTTGTTCTCATTTCCCGCAGAAGTGCAAGTCAGGCACAGAAGCCACGCAAGGTGTGTGCAGGCTGGTTGGAAGTTCAAAACTCACCAACCCAGGAGAAGGTTGAAGACTACTTTCGCAAGGAGTTGCACAGAGTCAAAAGAACTCAAATACTTAGGCGTATTTGAGGAAGTGTCGCAAGGAGTGCATGCAGAAGTCTTTTAGGAGGCTTGAGTTGGCGAAAGAAAGCTCAGGAGAGTTAGAATATTCAAGGTGTTTGAAGAGTAGAAGGGAACTTTAGCCATCATGCAGAGGATAGGTTCCATAAGAGAGTCGCAGGGTCAAATTAGGACCAGAGATCTTTGAAGAAGAAAATTGGATGGTCGAAATTCTCCAAGAAGAATTCCCGAAATAGCGAGAGCCTTAGGATCTACAGGAGCTGGAAGGCGGATACGGGGCCGTTGATATTGACTTATTGGGGTGTCATATCATTTTGACATTTAGGGGTTCGAAGGTCCGAAGTGTAAGCCAAAATCCTTGGCTGATCAAATCCCTGAAACGCGAAAGGGAGGTTTTCGTGGTGGAAGCAAGTTAAGTTTTGAAACTTTGGAGTTCAGAGTTTTGGAAGTCCTAAGGACAAGAGATCGGGATATAGTAGGGGAGAAAACCTGAAATGAAGAGGATGTGACATGTGGAAGGACATGAGACTTCCCATCAAGTTTGTGAAACAACGAGGTGAAGTACCATTCCGAGAATTCGGGTTTCGGGATTTTGAGAGTCGAGGAGTAGAGTTGCACGACATTGCAACTCCTGAAATCGCGAAAGGAGAAAAGCCAAAATTGACATTAGGAAAAGGTCAAGTGTTGGCATTTCGGGTTTAGGAGGTCGAAGAGGTAAAGTGCTCGACCACAGGATTCACGAAATCGTGAAATCCGGTATCCCGAAGTAAAAGAGGAAAATTCCTCAGGGTGTTGTTGTGGGTAGATTTCCCGAAAGGGAAGTAGAAGAGACAGTCGAGCTCTCAGGCCGAAAGGAGAAGATCCTGTGCGGATCCCAACTTGTAGGTCTGGTGAGGGGTCGAAATCAAAATGATCTCATAATCATATCCAAAGAGCTTAGTCACCAGTTTTTGTTGTTCTGGGGAGGAAATGCGTTGTTCCAGAAAATACTTGAGGCTTTGATAGTCTATCTTAATTTTAAAACGTTGCCCCAAGAGATAAGGGTGCCACAGATCAACGACATGCATAATAGCCAACATTTCCTTTTCATAGATGGATTTGCCCATATTTCTTTCAGATAGTTGCTTGCTGGTAAAGAACAAAGGTCAACCCTCTTGCATAAGGACAACACCAATTCCTTTCCCTGAGGCAGAACATTCCAATACAAAGGTCTTTGTGAAATCGGGAAGGGCGAGGACTGGAGTGGTGCACATGGCCATCTTCAAGGTTTGAAAAGCTTGGGTAGTGTCTGGAGTCCAAGTGAAAGAGTTATTTTTGAGGAGAGCAATGAGAGGTGTTGCAATCTTCCCATAATTCTTAACAAACTTGCGATAATACCCTGTTAAGCCTAGAAATCCATGCAAGCTCTTAAGAGTCTTTGGATGAGGCCAGTCTTGCATAGATTCAATATTTTTAGGATCCACCCTGACGCCATCCTTGCCAACCAGATGACCCAAGTATTCTACTTCTAAGGCACCAAAATCACATTTAGATTGTTTCAGGAAACGTTGGTGCTGAGAGAGTAGATGGAGAATTCGATCCACATGAGCAAGATGGTATGTCTAGTTTTTTCTATAGATGAGGATATCATCAAAGAAAACTAAGACAAAATGGTGGAGAAAAGGATGGAAGACATGATTCATGAGGCTTTGGAAGGTGGAGGGTGCATTACACAAGCCAAAGGGCATGACCAAAAACTCATAGTGGCCCTCATGAGTTCTAAAGGAAATCTTGGGAATGTCGGCCTCTTTCATACGTATCTGGTGGTAGCCTGAATGAAGATACAATTTAGTGAAGAATTGGCCGCCACTCAATTCATCCAGGAGGTCATCAATGATAGGAATGGGGAATTTGTCTTTGCTGGTAAGTTTGTTGAGGGCATGGAAGTCAGAACACAATCGCCAAGAACCTTCTTTCTTCAGGACCATGACCACAGGAGAATAGTAGGGGCTCGTACTAGGGCGGATAATGCTTGCATTAAGGAGTTCCTAGACCATTTTCTCAATTCATTTTTTTGGGAAAAGGGGTGATGATACAGACGGATATTGGGAGGAAGGATTCTGGGTACAAGCGGAATGGAATGATCATGAACACCACAAGAAAGAGGGATTCCTTGGGGAGTGGAAAAGACCAATTAATGTCTAGAAAGGATGGCTTGGAGGTCTTGCGGGACCAAGGGTGTCTATGTTTCTTGTATGGCATGGAGTTGGGCGATAACACCAAAATGACCGTTTTTGAGTAGATTTTCCATGCGATGGGAATTAATGATCTCAGTTGAACTGACGATGATGCCTTGGAACTTATATTGGTGGCCCTCATGGTCAAATTGCATGGTTAAGTCTTTAAAATCCATGAGAATGGGACCCAAAGTCCTTAGCCAGTCTGCAGCCAACACAATGTCACAACCTCCCATGTTGATAGCAAACATATGGGATTTTAGGTGGTAGTCACCAATTTGGAGATGCACATTTTCACAAAGCCCTCCACATTTCATGAAACCACCATTGGCAATCATGATTTGGAAATTATTGACGACATGGATGTAGCAATGAGTTTCTTGGGAAATGCGGTGATGAATAAAATTATGGGTGCTGCCACTATCAACTAGAATGATGACCTTCCGATGCTTGATGTACCCAATTAGCTTGAGGGTTTGGGGAGTGGAGAATCCAGTGAGAGAATTGAGGGAAATGACCGGTTCTACTTCGGGAGGGTCTGAGGAAGGGGTTATGTCAGTATATTCAGGTGACTTAGACATAAGGGGAGTTTCTACATCCTCTTCCAAAATATCCTTGGAGATGGAAATAAAAAGATTCTGTTCTTTACACTTGTGGCCCGAGAAATCTTTGTCATCACAGTTATAACAAAGGCCTTTGAGTTGGCGTTCAGCCATTTCATCCCTAGTCAATTTTTGGATCTTGAGTGGAGCAGAGGGAGTAGTGGGATTTACTGGTTTAGGGCGAGGGATAAAAGAGGGTTTTCAGTTTTGAGAAGATACAACCTGTTGTGCTTCTATAGCTCTTTTAGTAGCCTCCACCCAACTCTAAGGCCGAGCCATGAGGACATGGGCCCGAATCTCATCCTTGAGGCCACTGATAAAGAACTCTTGAAAAAAGGCATCAGACATGCCCTCTGTTCTAAAAGCTAGGCACTCAAAGGAAGCTATAATGTCTTCCACTGTTCCTAATTGTTTCAACTTTGTCAAACGACCCAAATGGTTGGTGTCATTGTCAAGGTGTTCATAAAGCTCCACCACAAAGTGTGTCCAAGCAATATACCCTTGACGAGACATTTTTCTCCATTGCCACTATTGCCAACATTATTGATCTAGATGGAGAACACCATATTGGAGTTTGGCCAAGTCATATGTAATGCTATATAAAGAGAAATAATGTTCCATTTGGGTTACCCAACCAATGGGGTCTGAGCCATCAAATTTGGTCACATCTACCCGTAGAAGGAATAGGTCACATTCAAAGTGATGGTTCTGAAAGTTATGGGAATGAGAGGAATGGTCACCTTCAGTCTGTGGAGGTGAGGAAGAGGAAGGGTTATCTATAGGGATGTGCANCTCGATGAGACCATATTGCAAGGTGTTGAAGAGAGATTTGAAGTCTTGGCTATGGGTATGGGCCATGAAGATGGGGGAACTGAAAAGGGGCGGGTGGGGTCAAAAATTTTGCTGAAAAATGATATGGATGAATGTGATAAGGACGAAGAGATGAATCCAATGGAATAGGTCTCAAATAGTGGTGAAAAGATTTCTAGACTTTTTTTATTTTTTTTACACTTGCGGAGTTATACTTCAGTTTGAAGAATACTGCAAAGAGGAAATTCCCAAATTCTTAACCAGAAAGAAATGTGTATTTACTTGGCAACCCAAACACAGTTGCGCCTCAATAGATCATGTCTATTTTAATTTGTTTATGTTTCTATCCCCAAGGGTTAGGTATTCAAGGGTTCTACAGATAAGGGTTTGCCCTGTGCTATAGCTCTATGATATACGTGCGGGGTCCAACAATAGTACTCAGTCCAATATTTTAGGGCACTAACTAAGGATGATAGACCATACCCTTAGCTGTACTACCTGAATACCCAGGTACTAGAGAGTATCTTCCCAAGTGCTATTCTCGGTGACACTATAGCAGTCAGGTGACCAATCGGTTTATCTAAAGAGGGCTTCAAGTAATCTAGGCCAATCCATACATAGGTGTTGTCTGATGCGCTACTGCTCAAAGGGGTACCAACAAGGGTTACAAGGGTGGACAATAGGTGCGCTTAAGTACCACTTGTATTTCCTGTGTGTATGAATCCCTCAACCACTGGTTTATGCGCATAACGATAGATATATGTGGCTTAAAGACTCCAGAATATGTCTCTACACTGAAAAAAAAAATTAACCCACACTTTCTGCCGAGGAAAGTGCTGTGATACCACTTGTAATATGCTAGATATAAAATGTATGTAGAACATAAATAAAATGCTAGAAATGCCAGAATAACAACAATATACCCAGAACATTCACCACAATAGCAGTGAAATGATATGAGAATAATAAAAAAAATAATACTTTGAATCTGAAAGAAATGTTCACGGGCCTCTTTGAGGGGGCAACCTCTAGTTGAGCAGAGCTCTATTACAATAATATCCAAGCTAGGGTTCTCATACCCTCGACTCCTATTTATACTAAAAAGAAGTAGCTAGAGGAAGATCCTTCTAGAAGTAGAAGCTTCTATTAGGTCTTCTTACATATGCCTTATTCTATTTTATTGAAAGGCCTTATTAATATTGACCTTTATTACATCCGAATATATTGTTCTACCTATGTGCGGGTTAGGACCTTAACAAACTTCTCAACCTTCTTTCTAATATTCACAACTTCTGCTTCCAACTTATGACATGATTCTTCTTTTTGTTCAGCTGGTTCCTCACTACCTCCTCCCTTCTTTTGGCATCTTCAAGTTGGATTTTAAGATTTACATAAATTTCCCTTAGTTCTTTTAGATCTGTGAGGTTTTTACTTGGTTCATCATCTTCCTTCTTCTCTTATTTTGTTTGACTGATTTCATTTTTTAGTCTCTCGAACTCCTCTTCCTTTTCTTTTGTTAGATCAGTAAACTCTGTTTTCAATCTTTTGATCTCTTCTTCTTTGTTTTCTAACTGAATCTTTTGCTTGTATATGATTTCTTCATTGTCTTTGAGCTTTTCTTTTATTTCCAGGATATGACTTTGATTGCTAAGCTCATCATCTTCCTTCTTCTATTCTTTTACTTGACTAATTTCTTTCTTCAACTTCTCAATCTCCTCTTCTTTTTCTTCTAACTGATTATCCTTCTCATATATTATCTTTTCATTGTCTTTGATCATTTCCTTTATTTTCAAGATATGCTTTTGACTCTTCTCAAGAAATTCTTTAGTGTAGTCATGAATATAGCTATAGTTTGAATAATTATGGTCATAGTGGTATTCACAGAGACTCCAATCAACCTTTTGTTTGGCCTTTGATAGTTCTTCTTCTACTTCTTCCATGGGATAAATGCTAACATAACATTCTTTTATTGTATCTCAGTGTAAGACCCCATATCTTAGTCTTTAGGGAGTTAGAACATTGATTGTTTACTCATCTTAGTAATTCAATTCTTAACATTTGTTTGGGCTCAGCTAGATTGGGATAGATATTTGAGATATGTACATATTGACCTAATTATGTGTTGCATGATATTATTTTCATTGTTATATACTCATGATGATGATATCTCTTTGGTTTGTTTAAAACAAGTTAAAATGTGGAATTTAGGTATGTGGATACTAGTTCAAGTTATGATGTGAATGCATGATAGATGCTAGGCATGATAAAAAAATAAGCATGCATTTCTTAAATTGAATGTCAATACATATATGGATTCTTATATAAAATTATGATGTATATACATGGATATGAGTTATTGGTGAACTAACCTATAGGTTGATGATCTATGTGATAGCCAAATGACTACAGTGATGAGGTAGCATGGATGTCGTAGACATCAAGAAGATAGCGTATTCTATAAAGTTATAATTATTATTTAATTTATGATTCAAAATATTGCTATGACATGTGGTAAGTGTGGTTTTGATAGGACACACGACTTTACCAGAGTGGTTGTTTGATGACGTGAATCTAAGAATAGTAGTTGCATAGTATGGCTCGATGTAGGGTGTTGACCCTAGTTATATAAGGAGGGGTGGAGGTATTTCCCACCGTTTATCCTCTAAAACCTAGAGTCGTGGGAGGGCTGTGTGAAGTCATGCTCCCCTAGACGTGTGATGGAGACTGCTAGTTTCCTATTGGGGAAGATTGGTCAATATGTATGACACTTCCGCTTATGGGTTCTATCTGGAGTTAGGTCAATATAGTTGATGCTCTAGCTTAGTCCAACAGATGAAAGGATAGGATGGAAGATGGAAGTAGGTTAGGAAGGAAGGATGCTTCGATGTTAGTTGAGAATACTGATTGGGCATTAGAGATGCCACTATTGTTTACTCACTTGGTTCCTACCATGTTTAAAACCCTCTTTTCATTTCCTATTGATATTTTAAGTGTGATAGTGAGTTATTGATTAATTGGTGTAATTTTTTTCATTAAGATTAGTAAATGATGCATTACTTGATCTGTTGTCCTACATGTCTTGGTGATCATATAGGAACTATTCACTAAAGGCAATGGTTGTTTATCATTAGTACATACATGAGATATGTGTCTGATAGCTATACACACATACCCTATCCATGTACACTAATAAAATTAATTAATGTATTAATTATTAAAGTAAATTATTAACTATTTAATTGAATGTTTATTGAATATGTAAATTATATTGCATACAAAATATCTAGAAGCATTAAAGACCTTCTTGACTTTGATAGATGGTGGGTATGATGAATTAAATGAGCAAGGTGGGGTGTTATGTACATTTTGGGTAAAATTGTCAAATTACATTTATTATCTAGCATGAGAAGAAAGACTTTTCATTTTATTTATTGTTGTTTAATGCAAGTCATTTATATTTTAGTTTTATTTTAATCTTTTCCCAAAAAATCTAGATAAGGGAGGTTGATGGATAATAATGAGGGTGGTTGAGGAGACTTGGGGGAATGGTGTATGGAAACTTGATAAATAGGGAGGAGAAGTGGTGAGGAGGGAGGATTTGGAGAGGTTTGAGCATGATGAGAGGTTGTGAAATCTTTGGAATATATATTTCTTATGATGGTTTTGTTTGAGAATTTGTGCTTTGCTGTTCTTGGAGTCACGAGCACGGAGGGCCAAGAAACCAAAAGGTTTCTTGGAGCTAGGAAGCTGGCTAGGCTCCTAGTTGGTAGGGAGGATTTCGTTGTTTCACTCTGGGAAAGCAGGAAAAGAATGCTTGGAAGCACCTAGGACTGCATTACACTTGATGAGCTTCGACAAACTAAGGAAGAGGTATTTTTCAGTGGTATTTGTTGTTAATATTTTGTATATACTTTTGTTTTAAGTTGCAAATCTTAGAGTTAACCTATTACTTATTTCATCATGCTATTTAGATTTATCATTGAGAAAATGTAGAAGAATTGTGTAAATGAAATGAATTATGTTAAAGCAAAGTTGTTATTGTGCATGTATTCAAATGAATGATTAATTTCCTAACATCTTAGATGGGTGTTACAGTCAGACTTCTTCTTTACTTGGATGGGAGGATTCAATATCAACATTATTGCAATCGAAATATTGTGGAGAGTCATTACCTTTATTGATGGTTGAGTCTTCCTCTTCATCCTTGATAGAAATGTCTTCTGTGTCTTTTATTTTGATTTGATACATATCTTATAACTTCGGCCATAAGTTCTTGGCAGATGTGCATAGTCCTATGCTTTCCTTGACGCTATCTGATAATCCATTGAGAAGAATATTCAATGCCACTTCATTTTTATTTCTTACTTTTGTTTGGACTGTAACCTTGGATAGATTCTTTGAGGTAGTTAGTCCCATGGCTTGCTTACTACTGAATTCCAAACTTTAGATCCTCTTGAATTCAAATATTGTTTCATATTTTATCTCCATGAGGAATAATCTATTCCATCAAATAAGGGAGGTTTAATTGCAGAGAGAGCCATATGTCCACCCATTTATTCAGAATCTACCTTCTAGTGTTTAAACTGTGCTGAAGGAACCCAATACAATACCAATTGTTGAACACACCACCCACATTAAGGAGGGGGGGGG
>JASDQU010101131.1:311443-322333 GCA_032191745.1 Picea mariana | reverse complement strand
CGTGAATTAGTGTGTGGACTTTTCTAACTTTTCTTCTTGCAAGTTAGCAGTTAAAACATAATTGTACAAATTAAGAACAATTAAATCATAAGCACAATGGACAAGAGATACCGGATGTTTGTATAATATTTTGTATAATGTATATTTATATATGTGACTATAGTAATAATGATTTTCCCAGCACCAACTATTTTGTATCATCACCAACTGAAGTAAGGAGCACCAACTCCTAGGAGAGCACCAACTCTCAAGAGAGCAACAACTCTCAAGAAAGACCCATCTTTCCACAAGACCCAGCTTGCTGATATAACGTAGTCTATCCAACTAGAGTTCATATAGTAATTCAAATCTAGTAGTAGTGATCCATTATTGAATCAACCCTATTTCATGATCAAAGGTATACCATCAACACTCATCACCGCACTTCATATTTTCTCTGAAATTCACGCCTTCTTCACTTCTTCTTTCCTTTGATATTCATGCCTTCTTCACTTCTTCTTCTCTCTGATATTCACACAGACCTCAGGTCTGTATCCCCTTCATTTTTATCTGTAGGCAACTCTTTCTCAGCAATCCTATGTTTTCCATAAGCCAGTCTTCTTCCCCGAGCACACTCTCCAGTGAACCAATCATGGTTGTCTTTATAGTTTCTTATGCTCAAAAATTGTTTAAGTTATTGGGTCGATTTGTGCAATAAGTTATAACTAACTTTTTCACTTACAACAACTTTTGGGAGCACCAAAGATCATCGTTCTGGGTCTTCAACTTTACACTTGGAATCCCCTTTACTTCCATAAATCAATCACATGTATGGGTCGATTTCCTTCATCTCTATGATTACCGAAATCGGTGCTTCCTTCAAACCATGTTTATATGATCATTGGTGTATAACCATAGGCTTATCAATTTAAGTGACGCATTGCATTCTACCTTTTAAATCTCTTTACAATATGACCAATGGCATTATTCAAATGTTAGGTGAGACGAGCTATTGAGTGCTTATCAATTCAACGATCATGATTCAATCTCCTGATGAGATGGAAGATTGTTGGGACTTCAGGACTTCGTCCTTCAGGTGTTTGAGACTTTGCAACCTTTCAAATCTCTCGAAGCAGATTTTTCCTTACAGATCGGATGGTACTCATTTATATCATAGAAACAGATCAATGTTCGTATTCGATCCTTACATTTCTATATGATCAACGGTTGACTGTACACCCGAAGTGTTCATCAGATCAGACGACCCATGTACACTTCGGGAATTTAACATTTGGGACTTAGGAGGTTTCGAATAAACACTGCTCCATTTTCTTCCGGAGTGATCACCTGTTGAGTGGTGGAGACCGCTTGCTATCGGTTAATACTTCTACTTACACTATCCTTCCACTATAGTAGATTGATGTTCAAGAATTCTCCCGAAGTGATCTTCAGATCGGACGTCTTGTGTCCACTTTGGGACTTTAGAATTCGGGACTTTGGGACTTTGGGCAAGTGCTGGTGGTAAAACTCCTGAAGTAAAAATCCCACAGTGACGTAAATTTCTTACTTCACTTGATGACATGTCATGACCTGAGTAGTTGCTGCATGTCACTTAGATTCGTGATTTGCACGTTCATGAAATGTCGATTCAACTTGACAGTTGTCATTATATGATTGTGCCATGTGTCCTTGCTGACGTAGTATTGCTGACGTGGATCTCCTCATCTGGAACATGTTCTTAAACTAGATCTAACGGTTGTCCTAGGTCTCGAAATGTATCTTAGATCGATGACTGAGAGCGACTTCATACCTTCGTTCTTCGGGACTTCGAGACTTTTGACAGTTGTTGGTGGTGAAACTCCTAAAGTAAATCTCCCAAAGAGATGTAACTTACTTATGTCAATTGTTGACATGGCACGAGCCAATTTCCTTGTGACACTTGCCATCATCTGATTATGCCATGTATACTTGTTGACGTGGTCTTCCACATGTCCTTGTAGACATGGTATGCTAACGTGGTCTTCCTGATCTAAGGGTTATCGTATATTCTCTAGATTCAATGTTCCTTATTTATTTCGTATTTCGGGACTTTGGGTAATTCGAATTCAAGTTGACAATTCTTCTGAAGTGAGATTCCCTGAAGTGTAACCTCCTCACATCTTTTAACCTGAACTAAATGTTGTCCGTCGATCATTATCTTAGATTGATGACTTGATCTAACTACGATGTTGCTTTGTCCTGGATTAAATCCAACAACTCTTCTTATAGCTTATCTTTTCCTTCCACTTAAAATGATCCAATGGATGATGAAAATTCACATAAATGATATCTCAGATCTTTTACCTCTCTTTTCCTATCCTTCCACTTGAAAATGATCTGACAGCTGATGGGTATTCGGATAATAGAATTCTCAAGCCTTTTGCCCTGCTTATCCTATCCTTCCACTTAAAGTGATCCAACAGTTGTGACAACTCTCGAAGAAGATCAATGTGAAAGGATGATTGTGGAACCATAACTTGCGAGTGGTTTAACTCATCACCTAAGATCTGCAATTTGAAGTTGTGCATTTGTGGTGAGTCAACCACAATCGTTGATCTTCGAGGCTATAAGATACGATGGTCTTGACTAATTGCGGGATTGGAAATAGCATGATATTTAATTCTTCTTTCAATCTCTGTAATCTATCCTTGTCGTTGATCTGGCAACTGCGCATCCGACAGTCATGACTTAATCCAACTTAATCTGATCATTTGTTAGATCAACCACAATCATCCATATTCAAAGCTATAAGATCGAACAGTCCTGATTAATTGCGAGATTGGAAATAGCAAGTTGTTTAATTCTCATTTTTCTCTCTGAAATTCATTCACGTCATTGATTTGGCTTGCAGATCCGATGGTCATGATCCTACAACGGTCCTCAAGCCCATGGTCACTCATATGACCGACGTCCATAATATGAGACAATCAACACAGTCAATTTCTTGATCGAACGATTGTTGAGGCTTCTCACCCTGAGCTTATGATTTTCCTTCCGAGATTTGATCTCTGCATACTATTCTCTCCTCCTCCTGAGCTTACACTTTTGATTTTGAGCTTTGATCTCTGCATACTATTCGCTCCTCCTCTTGATCTTACGCTTTATATCTTTGCATATTGTTTGACATTTTCTGCTAACTGATATATTGTTAACATCAATGACAATCTCATCTATGGTAAATCACAATGATAATTCATCATAACAACAAATCATCACATCGAATTTTGACATCAATGAAAATATCTCCAACATCTTGTTGATACAATTGTGTGCTTATAGCCATACTCAGGAAAATCGAGGTGCAAGTGACCTTTAATAAACATGCCACTTCTTGGGTGTGGTTGTATCTCTATTCAAGCTCTCTTTTCTACCAATTATTTCTTAGAGTAGATTTTTTTTACCCAAGAAGAATAAAACTCAACTTGGGGTGTTGTTTTCAATCTTATTATTATAAACAAGGATGTGTTCGAAATGGTGAGTTAATGCCTAGCTTGGGTAATAAAAAGACATGCTAATAATTAAAGGTAAATAATTCCTCTTGTATGTCTTTAAAATATCATTTGGGTTGTCTATACAACAAACATTTATCATGGTAAGACATTTTTTCTTTTGTCCTTTTTATGAGTTAATTTTGATTTTTTCTAGTTTAGTTAGTAAAAAATAATGCCTATACTTAAAGGTAAATCGTTCCTCTCCTATGTATTCCAAATAACATTTGTTTTTTCTATACAATTGGCATTTAGCTTTCTAATACAAATTTTTTTGTCTCTTTTATGAGTTCAGTATGATTTTTACCATTTTAGTTAGTTAGTTCCAAAGCCACACTACGAAGTCATAAAAAGGTCTTCCCTCTTGTCCATTTTGAATTAAAAAACATAGTATGATCTCTCTCTTGGATTCCCCTGTGATGTGAGAACTATTACATGATCCCAATCACAAAGATTTAGGTCAAGCATGCCCACATTTTCCATATCTAGTTTGTAATTTTTAAAATTTTCCTTAATCTTGTCAAATCAGTGGCATCCTTCTATTAAATCTATCCCATACTCCTCATAAACTACCTAAAATATTTGAACATTGAAAAAAATCTTTGATACCACATTGCAACATCCATGTCCATGTAGTTCCAACCATGAAGCATGAAGATACAAATTAACTCATTCAAATTCTCAACTATTAAAATACCAATTCACCAAAAAATAATATGGATGGGTTTCTAGATTAGCCTAGACTTATTCAAATGCATGCATGGTGAAAATGACAAAATTCAATAAAATAATTAAATATATGTTGATTGAAATTCATGGAAAACATGCCTATATTTTGATTTAAGTGCTTTCACACACACATGCATGATACACATATTTCCACAACTTAAATAGAATTCAATTACAAATATATAAATGGAGATAGGAAATTGATCTTTTGAAAAAACATGGCATAAGAAACTATCTTTGTAAAAGCAAATTTCCACCCAACTATAGGTATCTAGTATATATGCCACCATCAAGCCATGCTATGAGGCCACCAAGTTGAAGGAACTAAGCTATAGGCTTGCAAATCATTTAACCCATCCCAATTGCACTCATGGCTCAACTAGTCTACTCACTACAAAGTACTCTAGGAACATCATCCAATCATCAATACACCATGGCACTCTCTTCCATTTCCCTACACAACATAAGATAAGTTATTTCATTCCTTTACTTCAATAATGCCTCAAGATTCTCCTTCTCTACTAGTGCTCTTTAGTGTAGGAAAAATGAGTCCAATCTATTAATTTCCTTCTAGGAATAACCTTGTAGAATAAAACTTGGGGCCTCAGGGATCCCTAAGTAGACATAAACAATGGGCGAATCTTTCCAATGGTACATTTGTCTCATTTTTTGATGCCATTACGACACCCATCCGACAACCACCCATTTCGCTTCTGAAAAACTCCCTCTCTGACTATTTATTGAATCCCTATCGTTGTACTCTCAACATCCATAAATGTATGTCGGATATCCAATGTACAAGACTTCCATGTGGCAGCTATGAAGAGATTTTACGAAACATAGGTTAGTCACATTGAATCGCCACTATTACGAGAATCATGCAATGGAGGTATTGCGACACATTGATATGCCACATGGAATTTTCCAAGAAACCATCACGAGGTAATAAATCCTTGTTTTACTGACGACAATGATTGTTAGTACGACATAGGTGTGTAAATACCATTTGAAATCGAATGTGCATGCCATCCAAATTGTGACTTTATGGATGACGACCTATGCCAACATGGTGATGCTCTACAACACGCAGTCTTCTAGAGATACAACTATATGGCATGATGGTATTATCGAATTTGAGACGTAGGATATCTCCCAGTCTAGTTGGAAATGAGATAGGCATGCGTTGGAAGTCCGACGCTCGTAAAATAAAGTAAAAAAAAAATCAAATTGCATTGGATATAGGGAGCATGCTGAGGTAGATGTAGATGAAAATTTTCTCGATGTATTATGATATAGGAAATTAGGATTACATTTTCTATTGTTGCATGAAACCCTAATTCAATCTTATTAGAGCCTCCATAACTAAAAATGCACAGTCACACTTAAGATATACATGTTTTTCTTTTAAACTGTAATTTATGCCCCCATGCAGAAATGTAGGCCATGCTTCACTAAAATGCACACCCAAGTCTTACTAGACCCATATATTTTGTGGTTCAAGTTTGTGAGGGTTTGTTAGATAATTTTACACCTCTCTACATATTTATATTTTCATTTGTAAACATAAAAGTGGTTTTTGTGTAAAAGGGGCAAATTCTACCTTGTAAATTGAGAAACAAAAACAATAGAAAGTGACCTAATGGAAATGCATGCCCATGCTTCTATATAGTTCCAAATTTAGTGATATAGGATCTAGGGTGAATTTAATAAAATTAAAAATCTATATATGTAATTCAAAGTGCATTTTAAAAGGAATAAGGACTTCTACCTTAAACCAAGATTCAAGACCTTTTGTAAAATGGAGGGTAAAATTGCCTTACTGTAAAATGCATGCCTAAGACTCATATGACCTCCAAATTGAGTGGTTCAAATTGTGGATTTTGAATTTTTATCATTTTACTTCTGTTCATACTTTAGATGTGAAATTTGAAACCTAAAACCCTCTAGTGTGCGTAAAGTATTAAAGTTTCCTTGTAAATGAAAAAAAAATACATAATGGAAAATGCATGAAAATAGGGAAAGATGAGAAATGCACACCCTTGGATGAAAAATCCATGTATGGTGTTGTTAATTTACAAGTTACATGACTGTGGATTTGCTGTAAATCCTAAATAATGCATAATAGGGTGATTTGTGCCCAAAATTTAGTAAAGGGTTGAAATACGCATGAATATTTGACAACTATGCAAAGACACTAACTACCTGGGTCCATGACCTTAATGAGGCAAGAGCTTGTACAACCACATCACACTATGCTAGTTGTTAGTTTCATTTCCATTGCGAAGACCTGCTGAAATCATAGAAAATACAAGGTTATATGACTAAACATTAATAATTAAATAAAGAAATAGACAAATCAACACATAAGAGACCTAGAAAGACTAAAATGCAATGCCTAAATGAGCAAAATACTTGTTTTTCTTTTAAATTGTAATTTCTGCATTTGTGCATAAATACATGTCAAGATTAAAAAACATGCACGCCCATATCTTTACACACATACAATTTGAATGATTCAAGTATTTTAGGGTGTCTTAGATAATGTTACAGTTGTCTAAATATTTATATTTTCATTTGCAAACATAAAAGTGGCTTTTGTGTAAAAGAGACAAAGTCTACCTTGTAATTTGAGAGACCAAAACAATAGAAAGTGACCTAATGGAAATACATGCCCATGCTTCTATATAGCTCCAAATTTATTGATCTAGGATTTGGGGTGAATTTAATAACATTCCAAATCTATATTTTTCATCCGGAGTGCATTTTAAAAGGACTAAATACTTCTACCTTGAACCAAGATTCAAGACCTTTTGTAAAATGGAGGGTAAAACCATCTTACTGTAAAATGCACGCCTAAGAATCATATAACCTCCAAATTGAGTGGTTCAAATTGTAGAGTTTGGATTTTATAATTTTACATCTATTCATACTTTAGATGTGCAATTTGAAATATAAAAACCTCTCATGTCCATAAAGGCTAAATTTTTTCTTGTAAATTGTAACGTACCCGAACACCCACAGGCCGGGCTACACCACTTAAATAGACTGCAACACACCCATCCACCAGCAGGTCGAGCATGATGCATTCCCAAGAATCAGTTCTTTGAACATTTCTCAAATTCTAACAACATTTAATCTAAAAACAAACATGAAAGAACCACATGTATTAATCAAGATCCATGCTACAACATAAAAGAGATAAGCAACGTTCCATGCATATAAAATAACCAACAAATAGTCACATTACAAATGCATATCTCAGAGATAATTAAATACACAGTGGAATAACATTAGACAGAAAAGACAGAGAACACTCATCTTTTAAGTAATGATTCACCAACTGGCTGCGGACCAAGGACGTTCCTCCCAACCATAGACGTTGTTATTCATTTACTCTCAACATCGGGTCATCCCCAAGCAAGGGATATGAATCCTAAGGACGGGTCCTAGGAAAAATATAAACACACAGAGCAGTTGGCTAACTAGCTCTTAGGTTTCCTAGCCTCACAACAAATACGAATTTCTAGCTCTCTTTCCCCCTCATTCTACACAACCCAAATAAATGAGCACGTTTATCTTCCATGTAGTCCCTAAGGCTATTCCATTTCTCTTTAGGACTCCAGTGCTACTGGTTAGGAAATATCCCTACTAGAAACTCCAAGGATTCTCAACTGTGGACAGTTGTTGTTGGGAAATAATACCCTACGGACTAACAAGCTAGGGCTAGGCTTGCATACAGATTTTTGACCTTAAAGAAATGACCTTTTAACCTACCACCCAAAACTTAAACCCCTCTTTTAAGACACATACATGGAAAGGAACTACTAACCTTTTTAATGATGTTTGGTGTAGATCCTCCATTGCGCTTTGCCCGCTTACTTGCGCTGCTCCTTCCAAAGTTAACCTGCAATCAAGACAAAACACTATGCATGCATGCTATTTTTCTACTTGAGGGTTAGAAATTAATCATAAATTACACAAATCACATATAACTCATGCATTGGGATGGGAAAAGTATTCTTTTATTAATCTCAATATGAATCAACTTACAATAATAATAGAGACCGGCCACCGCTCCTTGATCCTCATCCTAGGCTCCTCCTCTTCTTTTTTCCTCCAACTGCTTTGCGTTAATTCTCCTTAGGCTTGAGGAAAGGGTAAAGGGTTGGGAAAAATTGATTTGGCAAATGGGAAGAGTTTCTTTGCTATAATTTTCCTCCTCCAAATAGTACCCCTACCCCTTCTTTTATAGGCTAGAAGGAGCTAGGGTTTTGGATGAACTCTCGGCCATGCATGGCTGGGAGTTTCAGTTAACTGACCCATAGCTTTTTGTCCCATCGGAAAATTTACTATTTTTGTGCTTTGTTAGGTAAACATGGGCTGTAGAAGGCCTGCCAGCGTTCAAACGCGTGTAGTAGTGGGTTAGGGTGCATTTGCCTTTACCTAAGAGGATTTTTGAAGAGGTTGTTCAGCAGATGTTTTGGCAATGAAGGGAAATGAGTTGGCATGATGCCAGGTAAGCATGCGTGGTGCAATTTAGGGTTATAACAGATGCCCCCTAATGTGTGAGGTTAGAAGAGCATCTGATGGCCAAAATACATTACCAATTCTTTACCAATCTGTACTGATATGCTGAATGAGTGAGCCCAAGAATCAGGAATCAGGAGGTGCCGTCTGCAAAATACCAAATGTCTCACCGAGGCGGGCATATACATGCTTGGGATAAGATAGAACCATGGCTACCAATCAAATACACTGTAGATCCATGTCAAATAACTATAAAGAGTAGCCGCGAACAATACACAGCGGAGCTACATCTCGAAATCAGAAAGATAGACATAGAAAGTATCCATCTCCCAGAAGCTGATTCGGCCTGATGGTTGTNATCGGACTGAAGGCTTCAGTGATTTTGAACAAAGACTTGATTGGACGTTCAGGATGGCCGGGTATGTGGACAAGAGAGATAATGAAGAGGGGACAACTCAGGCTTAGTAACAAACTTCCCTTGGACAATAGCACAACAAGTGATAAGACTCAGGCAACATATCTATTAATCATAAGTCTACGAAGCAGGAGGCAACGCAAACTCTCCATATGTCTGGAAGAGTAACCAAACGGTGGAGGACACAACTCTATATAGCGATCAAAGCTTCCTAAGGTTGTACTACATCCCATAGTCTGATGATCAAATGGACAGATGTGCTTCATCTAAGGGCGACTCATTATGCTACCAATAAAGAAAATACTTTTCCCATCCTCTTTTTGGGGTATATTTGATTTTGTTGTTCTTTTTGATGATTTTGAAAAAGAATAAAGGAATATTATGTTACAATGGAGGAACGAGTTCTGCAAACATACAAGTTCGAGGCACAAGGACAAGACTGATGTTCTAGGGAAATGATACTCGGGAAAAATCCTCCAGTGGCCAAAGGTGTTAAGACGCAGACACAGACTATTACTAGTCTGACGGGTAAGGTATGCAAATGCGGTTAATAGAACACACAATGGTAACGTCCTTAGATGTAAGTTTAACGAGCCCAGAGAAGGGAAGCTCGGTGGTTTTTCATATTTAGAGAGTCTGAAAAAGCATAAAAGGAAACTCCATTGGGGTACCTTTTTCGACAATAGTCTAATCGGTTCGAAAAAGGGATAAACTAGCACCGATTAGATGTCAATTCAAAACCATTTTAACAAGTGTGAAAAGGACAAGATCACTCGGCTATTTTTTCACTTTTAAGGAGTCTGAAAAAAGCTTAACTATGACTTCGTCAGGAATATTCTTCTGGGCCATTTTAATGAGTGTGAAAGAATAAGGTCACTCGGCGATCTTTTCAATTTTAGGGAGTCTAAAAAGAGCTTAACTATGGACTCCGGGGGGGTTTCTTTTTCGTAAATTTAGTCCCTCAGGCCCGAAAAAGGAATAAAATTATACCTGAGGATACTCTTCTAAAGAATGGGAATTCAATAGAGTATTCCTTTGTTCATACAGTTGACCGTCCGGACTGAAAAAGGGGTAAACTACCGCCGGACAGACGTGACTTCAAACTTCAGTTTAACGAGCGTGAAAGGTCACAAGATCGCTCAGCAATCTTTTCATGTTTAGAGGGTCCGAAAAGGGCTTAAAAGGAGACCCGTTATGTTTTGGGAGTCCGGAGGGTAAGAAAAAGAGTGAAAAAGACCCATGCGAATGAGGCTCAACCTCATATTCAGGAAAGACTATACGAACTCCCGAGCCTATAGTGTTGTTAGAAACAACATGGACACCATAATGCAACCAGGACCTACCTAGGGCATCCATGTTTTGGTAAGCTCTACCACCAAGTTGCGACACTTCTAGAGCAGATATGACGGTTCCGTGTCACAACTGGATGGGATCGATCCTATATCGTAAGAACAAAAGACAACGAGATGCAACAGTTGGGATGAAATCCTACCCTATATGCTCAAGTTGATTTTGAAATTTTTTTTATGGACCGTCAATATATATTTTTTTATTTTTATTTTTCAAAACTCAATAAAAATTGTCCCAATACCTTATCAAATCCCTCCCATATAACTCCTGGATCACTCAAAATGGTTTTTGGTATAAAGAAACTGATAAAGGGGCCCAAAAAAGTGACAAAAAGAGGCCAAAAAGTCTATAAATAGAAGCTGG
>JASDQU010101131.1:209956-262788 GCA_032191745.1 Picea mariana | reverse complement strand
TGATTTGGAAATTGACTCTGGAGCCAAAAGACCCCCTTTGCCAAAGATCGTGATTTCGGGAGCTACAGTGGATGAAACAGACTTCTTCTTGGACCAAGTAAGTACAAACTCCCTTATCTTGCAATTCAATACTTCATTTGTATCATTTAGGTGTGTTTTGGGGGTGGGCATTGACCTTAAAAAGGTCGGCCCTAGGAAAACGCGGCCTGTCCAGGGACAGCCTGCGGGTACCCGCATGCAGAGCCAAGTCTGCCCACGGGTATCCACGACTGTCACCTCGACAAGCCGTGGGTACGCCCCGCATGATGAAAAATCATAAATTTAAAAAGGTTTTGACCCTCCTTTTCCTTGGTGATTTTGGCAGGATGTATGTTCAGTGGAGGGAACGGGAGCACGAGGCTGCCAATGAGTTAGTGGCTGCAGATCCGAACGTTATGGCCGTGCTGATACAGTGCGGTTTGGTGAAATTATTTTTGTGTCCATTTATGCATGCGCAACCAAGGCTACTGAACKCCCTGGTTGATTACTGGCACCCTGATGCAGAGGCATTCATGCTAGAGGGGCAATCCTTGGTTCCCACCACCGAGGACATTTACTTTTTGACTGGCCTCTCAAGGAGAGGGGAACCAGTCAACTTTCAGACTTTTCCTGCGGGGCCGAGCAAAGTCTCAGAGCTGATAGAGGAATATTGTGAGGCTGGGACCGATCAAAGAACTTCCTCGGTACCCGTTAGTAGGATTACCAGCCTCGCCCTTCAGACTATTTTATCGCTCATTGGGTGGATTACCGGCTCTGCAGCCGTGCATCAGGCTTCGTGCGCATAGATGAACTGTGCGATCCAG
Source organism: Picea mariana (assembly GCA_032191745.1). Taxonomy (NCBI): domain Eukaryota; kingdom Viridiplantae; phylum Streptophyta; class Pinopsida; order Pinales; family Pinaceae; genus Picea; species Picea mariana. The sequence continues at coordinate 261,946 of JASDQU010101131.1, read as the reverse complement.
TGCATGATTGCACAAATTTTTGATTGGAGTACCACACTACTAGAGAGCATGAAGAGTCAGTTGACATCTTGCAGACAGCGGACACACAGGAACTTCGGGTTTGGGACCATCCTGCGTTCATTTTTCTTTGAGAGAGTTCTGTGTTTTAGTCCTCGGTTGACAGTACAAGGACATCTGGCCTCTTTCCCTGCAATATGTAGATGGGCAGCGTTACTGCCGCGACAGGGTGGTGGAAGGATCGTAGAGACCTTCAATGACGATTTTTTTGCTTGGCTGTCACGGCAGATCCCGACTATTGAGGACTACCCATATGCAGGGATCGACTTTTCCAGAGATCCAGTGATACCAGTGCCTCCTGGTGAGGAGCGAGGGGAGATGGGTAAGTCTCCACCTATATAGTTTTTTTGTTTGCATATGTAATTTTTATGTCTTTTTTGATATATATATCATGTTTTTGTATGCCAGAGTTTTTGATGGGTGAATGTTCATTGCATGAAAGTGTGGGACCCGTGCGACCTGCCGACTATGCATGGACCAGGCGTCGCCCCCGGCCAGAAGCCGCAGCGGCCGTCGCTGGAGGAGCAGCAGTAGTAGGGAACGTCCCAGCAGGAGAGGCCGAGAGGGTTTTGAGGCGAATTGAGTGGAACTTTATTGTGCTCACTCACACAGTTCCCATGGCAGAGATAGAGGACCTGTCACCCTCCATGCAGAACCATGTTGTGGGGGCACCTCGGACATGGGTCCAATTGTTTAGGCGTTTAGCCCAAGCTGTACATGAGTATAATAGGGCCCACAGGCCCTGAGTAGACTTTTAGACTTTTTATGTGCCACGAGCACTGATATGTATATATTTTTTGAGGGTGTAAGCCCAGTGACTTGTTACTATTCCCACTTTTGAGGTGTTTGCGCCCATCTATCTACTCTGAGGATTTTATGATGTTTATATATGGTTTTTTTATCTCTTTTCTGTGTTTTATGGATTATGTGTGCCAAAAATGTATTTACATGTTTATGTCCATGATCTTTTTATGTGTGGGCAAGATTCCAATCTAAAATGTGATTAGCTAGAGTATCTGTGATTTGGTTTAATCTCCTAGGAACATGAAAATATGTAATATAATCAAAGTTGCGTTCTAAGAGACATACCCTAAGGAATCGTCAGTGTAAAGTTGGATCATGTACCCGGTATATTCTGTTGAGCTGCGACACAACCAGTTGAGCGTCTAGATAGACCCAGAGACGAGAGATACCCAATGACAAAGCATCACGAAGCAACTCAATAACTGCACTATACTCGGCAACATTATTTGTGGTGTTACCTAAGCATATACCTCCGGAAGATAAAAACTGACCCTGTGGTGTGAAGATTACCCAAGCTGCAAAGGCAAGCCTCCGCGTGTGTCGAATAGCACCGTCCACATACCCAATGAACACCTCGGACTCACTTGACATCTGCCATATTGACGAAAGATAACATCAATGACACTTCCATAACACTTTTTAACAGAAACATAAAAAAGTAATAGTATAAAGACTATACATATGTTACAAAAAGTTACCCACAATGACCTCTCTATGAGTAATACTTCTTGAGGTAGAGCCCATTTCTAGGCTCCGCCAAAGCATTCCCTTCAAAATCGACCAAACGATAAGCACCCGTTTTTAAAACCTCCTTAATAATGAAGGGTCTAAACCACATGGGTTTAAACTTTCCTGCCCCCAGGGGGTCCTTATCTTGGTCATAGACCAAGACAAGGTCGCCCTCAGAAAAAATCTGAGGACGAATGGGCCTATAATATTGACACTTGACCTTATGTTTATGAGCCTCGTTGGCCAAGGCCGCATCGCGACACTGCTCATCAAGCTGCTCAATGTGTACTAACCATTCTTCAAGTGGAGAAGTGTCTGGAAATAATTTTACTGCCAATTTCAGAGATGGTATTTGACATTCGATGGGCAAGACTGCCTCCAGCCTGTAAACGAGTTGGAAAGGTGAGAAACCGGTTGCAGTCTTAACTGATGTTCGGTAAGCCCATAATGCTGAGTATAATATCAAATGCCAGTTTGACTTGGCTGAGTTGATAGTTCACTGTAGAATCGTCTTAAGAGTTTTGTTTACAGCTTCCACCTGCCCATTGGCTTGGGGGTAGTAAGGTGATGAATGTTCTTGACGTAACCCAAGATTTGATGTTAACTTGGACATCATTTGGTTCCGAAAGTGACTGCCATGGTCAGTGACAATCTCTCTCGGGACGTCGAACCGTGCTATAATCTGGTTGAATAAGAAGAGAGTTGTTGTCTCTCCATCATCTTTAAACGTTGGCATAGCTTCGACCCATTTAGTGAAGTAGTCGACAGCTACGATGATGTAGCGGTGCCCCCTTGCTGACGGGGGTTTGCATGTAGTGTAATAAATCCCCCACTTAGTGAAGGGACCAACTGTGATGATAGGAAACACAAGAGTTGGATGTGCTCTCATCTTCCGAGAGAAGATTTGGCATGGATGGCACTTCTTGACCCACTCGATACAATCTTTGATAAGTGTGGGATAGAAGTAACCTGCTTGTAAAATATTTTGGGCTGTTGCCAACCCAGACAAGTGATCGCCACAAGCTCTTGTATGACAATCGTTGAGCACTATGATGGCCTCCTCATGAGTGAGACATTGATGCAAGATGCAATCTACACCTCTCCGATACAACGTATCATCGAGTATGAGATAGTTCTTAGCTTGATGGCGTATCCGCCGACGCTCGTCATGAGAAGCAGAGGTGGGTCACTTCAAAGTGTGGAGATAGATCAGTATATCTTCGTACCAGGGGTCTGAAGATTCAATCAAAAACATATCCCCCCGGATAGGCGATTCCTCAGGAACAACGTCACCTGACTCAACCAGAAGCTCCGAAATAAGTTCTGCGAAGACCAACGACTTCTTGGACTTTGTTGAAATGAAGTCTAAGTCAAATTCTTGGAGGATGACCATCCATCTACTAATTTTTTCGTCAATAACTCATCGTGTCAACATGTACTGGAATGGATTCATGACCACAACGATGGTGGTCTTGTGAAACAGAACATAGTGACGGAACCATTGAACAACATGCACTGCTGCCAACGCAAGTTTTTCGAGATGGGAATAATTAAGTTTCGGTCCTACGAGGCCTCGGCTCAGGTAATAGATCACGTATTCTGAAAATGAATCATCTTCCTAAACTAAAACCATGCCTATGGTTGACTCTGCGGCAGCCAAATATCATAAGAAGTCTTTGTTATAATTAGATGGTCGTAGCAGAGGTGCAGTGGTGAGGGCATGTTTTAATGTGTCGAAAGAGCGTTGAGCAGTGTCGTCCTAGAAAAAAGGAACATCTTTCTTAAGTAAATGCATAAAGCCCTTGGTGATTTCGACATAGTTGGCGATGAAGCGTCATAAGAAGTTCGCCTTGCCTTGAAGACTTTGAGGTTGTAAGATTATGCGTGGGGGGGGCAACTGGGTTATTGCCTCCACCTTAAGAGGATCCACCATGATCCCTGTTGTTGATACGATGAAACCTAACAAACGTCCTGACGTGACGCAAAAGTTGCACTTGCTGGGATTGAAGCGAATCCTGAAGTAGCGACAGCGTTCGAAGATGAGTCTGAGGTGCATAGGATGATCCTTTCACTTACGAGAGTGTGATGCTAAATCATCTAGATAGGCCTCGACTATATGTTTGAGGTCGTGAAACGCAAAAGACATGGCCCGCTGGAAAGTGGCTCCAGCATTCTTGAGACCAAAAGGCATTTTACGATAGGCGAATGTACCCCACGGACAAATGAATGCCATCTTGTGTTGGTCCTCAAGTTTGATTTGAATCTGATTATAGCCCGAAAAACCATCCATGAATGAAAAGGATTCACAACCAGCACATTCATCAATGATTTGGTCGATGAATGGGGTTGGATAATTATCTTTTGGACATGCCTTGTTCAAATCATGAAAATCGGTACATACACGGATCGTGCCTTGTTTTTTATCGACCAGCATGGGGTTTGACACCCATTGAGTGAAATGAATAGGGTATATGAACCTTGCCTTGAGCAATTTCTCAACCTCAATCTTAATGGCTGCTGCTTTCTTAGGATTAACTGGACGAAGTTTTTGTCGAATAGGCTTGGCATCAGGATACGTTGTGATTTCATGTTCAACTATTTTTGGATCGATACCTGGCGTTTCCTCATAAGACCAGGAAAAAATGTTGCGGAATTCTTTGAAAAGATCCGTGTAAATCTGAATCTCTTCGGGGGAGCAATCCGCTCCAACGAAGACATTCTCCACGACACCAGATTTTCGGGAAGTATCGATAGGTATAGTTTCAGTGATAGTCTCCATATTCCCCTCAGCATAAATTTCCTGTGTAGCTAAGAGGTTAATAGGACACGGCTGATCTCCCGTCATGGTGATAGTGAATTCTCCTGCCTCGATTTGGTGTAACTCTGGGAGGAAATATGATCTGTGATGAATATCGTCCCAAGGTTTGTCCGAGCTAATCATCGCTTCGATTACAACTTCGTTAGAAGGCAAGACTAAGTCTAATGAATCGATGGTAGCAAGAGAACCTTGAGCCCAAATAGGCTCTGGAAGTGGATCCAACTCTTGTGCAGGAGTCGGATCAAGGGTAGCTGAAGTATGCTACTTCAGCGGTCGATAAGGGCATGGACATGCTGGAGTGCCCTGTCTCATCCATCGTGGCCGATGGGGAAGGAAGAATCCATGGATCCTCAAAGTAAGTCGTGCAGAATGATGAAACGTGAAAAATCTCAGCCTTGTGGTGATTCGATATAAACTGGACATCGTTATGAGGAGGTGGGTAATCAAAGGTACCCATCAAGGATGGGCACAAACCAACTCCTATGTTAACGACACCGAGTTGCGGATTATCAATCATGGGAACTGTGGATGCCCCCAAAGCTGGGTCAGACCTAGAGAAGGACAATTGATCAATGGTCACTATCCGACCCTCATGTAGAAACAACAAGACTTGGAAAACTGTAGCAACCACAGCTTTCATAGCATAGGTCCAACTCTGACCTAACAAGAGGTTATAGTTGAGGGGAGCATCGACTACCTCTACTTCGACGCACATAGTCTTCCCTCCTAACTACATAGGGAAAGAAGGAACGATGCCATGTGGTCAGAAAGAACGTCCGTCGAATGCAATGAGGAGAGTAGGTGATGGAGACAAAGTGGGCTGACCAATGGCCTTCCAACATGCTAATGACATAACACAAGTTGAAGCACCCTCATCGACCACCGTGTGGAAGATATTTCGTGTAAAAGTTTTCGTGGGATGAGCCACTACTATCTGAAACGTGACATGGTAAGGCAGACGACGTTTTAAGTCAGTCGTATCTAACATGATGGTACCCGGGTTACAAGTCTCAGTAGAGCCTAAAGCAGTCAACAAGTCTTTCCTCTGAGCAGGGCAGCTTTGGAGGACCTCCAAAACGGACATTGCACAAGGGGTTTGTGATAAATCTTCCACTACAGAGTAATTCTGGGCGGCCCTTGCATTTGGGTTGTAAGAAGCTTTCTTAAATGCACCCTTTGGAATGCATGTCATTGTTTCACCCAACGTCTTCTCGATCTGTAGAGGAAGAGATGGGATCTTAGCTTCTTTACCCTTCTCAGAGGTGCTTGGTTTACTATAGTCATTCACTCTAGTCGTTATTAAAGCATCACCCCTAACCATATATACGTTCGCGCATGAGGAGTTGTTTGGAGGAGGGCAGGTTTCCTGGCTGCCCCCTTTGGCACTTATAGAGGCTTGAGTTAAATTTTGCCCATGCTGAAAGGGATTAGTCAACACGGCTTGCTGTTGCTATGTGACAAACTTCTGGGCCTCTGCAAGTCGAGGACATAGATGGGTCAGGTGGTATTCCGCACATAAGTTGCATGGATACCTCGCCTTCTGCTTTTCTGTGGTGCCCTCGCCAGCATTCTCAGTGGGTTTTTTATCCCCCTTACCCTTCTTGCGTTTTTTTTTCTTCCCTTGAGGCTGCTTGGTGGCCTTGGGGTTATTCATCTGCATGGAGTGTACTTTCGATGTTTGGGTAGGAGGAGCAGCCAAAGCAGTAGTCTGGTTGGCCGCTGAGTGTTGTATAGATAACTGTTGCAATTTTTTTGTCAATTGCTCAGTGGGCTTAGTTTGTGCTAAACCAACAATACCATCGGCATGTGGTCCAGCTCTCTGTCTAGTTTTTTCCAATATCAATCGTGGTGCATCCGGTAGGATGTTGTATAACAAACCAGACTGAGAATAGATGAGCTCAAACTGCTGAGCCCTCATGATGGCATCTTCTTCGGAGAAAACTCCTGAAGTCGCGATGGCTTTGGATAATTGTGGGAATAAAGACTTAAGGAACCACTCAAGCAGGAATGTTGGTGGAACTGGTACTTTGATTAGACTCTTTCAACGTCTCCACTCTCGAATATGATCAGAGATATGGTCCGCTGTCGTTTGTTTGAAATTGGCCAGCAGCTCTGTGCCAGCGTCGTATCTCACAGGTAACTGGAAATGGTTAAGGAAGGCCATCGCCAGTTTGCCAAAAGAAGAATATCATGAGCGGTCAAGCTCGATGTACCATTTCGTGGCACTCTTGATAAGAGTGCATTGAAACAATCGCAACTGGACGGAGTCATCTTTTAATGAGTTAGATGAACAAAAAAGATGGAAAGTAGTCACGTGATCACCTAGATCTTCGTTAGGCTTGGCCTCGAACTTTGGAATGTCCAAAGGCAACTTCCTTGGCATAGGAGGCCAACGTGGATCATGACAAATAGGATCATTTAACAACCTTGTCAAATCGGGCAAGTGTAACGTCGCCAGGAATGGTATTTTGGGTTGCTGCTGATAGCCTGGGAAAAAGGGTCCTAGACTTTGACTGGCACCAGGTTGCCAGGAAAAGTTTGGCTGCTGGCCCGAGTTCTAGTAGAAACCATGGCCCTGACCAGCGTAAGGATTTTGCATCTGTGGAGACATCATTGGCTAATTCCCCATAAAGGACATAGTATGTTGGGCATTCATCGTGTTTGACGGACTTTGGGAAGGATTACCCCATTCTGGTCCTGATGGGAGAGGCATAGAAGTCTGTCCAGGGTTCCATTGACTGTGGAAAGAATTACCCCAGAACGACATTCCAGAGGAGGGAGTGGATCCTTGACCTGAGTTTCAAAGTCCTACTATATGTTCCCCCGGCGCAAGAATAGTACCCTACGTCGGAGTAGACTGTCCAAAAATGGGAGTGCCCCAGTGCAAGAATAGTACCCTACATCGGAGTAGACTGTCCAAAAATGGGAGTGCCCCCAGATGGGAAAACAACGTGTACGAAAGTGTTGTTACCAAACGTCCCGTTCCAAACAAACGACGACGAACCTGTCGGCATAGTTTGCGCAGGTGTTCCTTGACTCCCAGCTCCAAATGAACTCGTGTGTGCAGGCTTCCCGATGGACTGCTGATGCAGACCACCAAGCGAAGGGGACGAAGGAGAGATATGACCTCCAGCGTAAGGAAAGGCGTTAAAAGGGATAGGAATGCCCCCAATTTGACCTTGCAGAGGAGCGGTAGAGCTCCCTGCCCCCAGACCCAAAGTCTATAAAGTGGAGTGAGCGAGTGTAGGACTTGTGCTTGAACTAGGCATACCGTATGAGAACGGAGGACCGATCGCACTAGGTGTAAAGGTAGGTGTGGCTGCTGCGATAGATGGGGTCAGTCCACTGTGCAACATAGTTGTGGCTGAGACCATAGTGGATCGGACCACCGAAAAAGGCAAGTTAGGAGATGCTTCTCCTGTGGTAGCAACGGTGGTGGGAATGGAATAATTCCCAGAGGAAGTAACAACTTTGTTGCCATAGCTATGTGAGGCACTGACAGGCATTCATAAAATAGGATTGGTACACTGAACAATGGCCAAGTATCAGTGGTTGAGGTTTCAACCGAGCCAAGATTGGTGGTTGATTCCTCCGGGAGTTGTTTGGGCACAATGGTTTGTAACCCGGTTGCTTCGAAAGACCCTTGTTGGTCTAGCTTTCGCCTCAATGGTGGCGGGGGTGGCTCCAGTATAACCGGCGACAGGCCCAGAAGCCTTCGTGACCGACGGAGCTCGGGATCCTCCACTATGTGAGAAGATCCAAGACACGATAAGGTATTCTACACGTTCAAACAATAACACACACTAAAAAAGAAGCCCCTAAGAGATAACACAAGCAATCACTATCTATTTTTAAGAATAGTTACAACAACCAACGCTAGAGCAACTTACTGGTGCAAGTGCAACTCGAAAACGGAAGCACCCTCTAGGTATACTCTGTAAAGAATGGCCCGATGTTTGTCCTAGGTACCGCGGTATACCCCTGCAATCACCTATGTATGTCTTTATGAAAGATTGGCAACTAGTTTGCCAGCACGTGAACAATCACCAGGCGGGTACAATCGATAGTCGGGTAGACCACAATGAGCAGGGTATCAAGCCTGAAACCTCTCAAGGGTATCAAGAGAAAATGGTCCAGAAGACAACTAAGGACCTCGAACAGATTCGAGACCCACGAAGCCCCATGGCAAATGCAAACGACGGAATCCCAAGACAAATCCTTGATATGTGTTCTCCACTACGCTCAGTCCAGCTTTGGAGGGGTTATCTCCACTACCTTTCCTTACGCGACCTTGTGTTTATCCCCTGTGTTAGAGGGGGGTCCCGGATAACTTCCACGAAACTGGACTTCTACACTCCCTATCACAGACTTCAATGTTTGGTTTTGAGTGGCCTTGGAGAGTTTCCTCTCCAACCTAATCCAAGGCCCTAGTCCTGAACTATGAACCCTACAAACAAAAAGTCTAATAGATTTTAATTAGCGTTGCTTTTATGGGATTTTTTACGTCACAAGGTATGAAGGTGAAACTAATGATGTGTAAAGACTCAAAGCAAAAACAAATGAAAAAAAAATGCTGGAAACAAAATGCTTTTACTAAATTATGAAAAAATGCTGGAAACAAATGAAAAAAAAATGCTGGAATTTCGCTCGACTACGAGCTACTTATGCTCTAACTGCACTGCAAAAAATTATGAACAAAAGACTTCTTCCTAGCTATTGATGCAGAAACACAATCTTCAAACAAAGAAGAAAATGAAAAAGGGATATATATATTTTTTTTATTTGAGTGCTGAATGAAGCAACACAGGGAAAATGCTGACAAGCACAAAACCAAGAAAACAAATCAAAATTTTGGCTAAAAGTGTAGACCACAAGGAATCAAAGCAAAGATACGCAATGGAAATCAAGAAGGCACAGATTCCTAGGCTTGTCTAAAAACCAAAAAAAATAAAATTATTTTTATCTTTTCTATCAAATATCAACTAAGAAAAAATAGGCTAAGGGTAAGAGGCCCTAACCTACTGACTGTGCAACCCTAGGCTTAGATACCTGAGAGGAACACTTCTCACCATAGGAAGGGATGACTTCCCCACCCTGATTGAAAAGAAACCTATGAAGCCCGCGACTGTCACTGAAACAACACGCGTGCAAACGCGTGCTGAGATACAACAGCGCGCGGGTACCCGCGGGCTATACTTGCACAGGCTGCGTGTATGTATGAACTCTAAGACAAAACTAAACACAGGCAGCCCAGACCTGGAAAAGGCCTCTGGTATTGACAACTAGGGTCTCTTGAAGGCTTGGACGCTTCTCCTTAAAAGAACAGAAAAATAATTGCAGGAAATAACAAAACGCAATAAAGCAAACTGAGACAAGACTGTGAACTAGCAAGACTCAGACAGGATCCAGAAAGCCCCCCGAGAATGTAAAATTCTGATAGAGAAGAGGAGGACTGCCTCTAAAGCTTTCTGACTCCTACACACTACTGAAACCCCTACAACAAGCGTTCAAACGCGGGCTATAGAAGGTTAGGGCGCGGGCACCCATGGGCAGGCCTTCTGCAGGCCACGGGTACCTCTGTGTGTCTCAAAAATTTCCGTCAAGCAACAGTCAGGGAAAAATGGTATAAAGAACTAGGTTCCCTGCTAGCTCAGGCCTTGTAGAAAAACAACAAGCAAAGAAATAGAAAATCTAATCTCTTAAACTACCCAAAGATTCAACCAAACCCGGAAACCCTAAAGAGTATATCTCCCCAGTGGAGTCGCCAATTCTGTTGTTGGGAAATAATACCCTACAGACTAACAAGCTAGGGCTAGGCTTGCATGTAGATTTTTGACCTTAAAGAAATGACCTTTTAACCTACCACCCAAAACTTAAACCCCTCTTTTAAGACACATACATGGAAAGGAACTACTAACCTTTTTACTGAAGTTTGGTGTAGATCCTCCATTGTGCTTTGCCCCCTTACTTGCGCTGCTCCTTCCAAAGTTAACCTACAATCAAGACAAAACACTACGCATGCATGCTATTTTTCTACTTGAGGGTTAGAAATTAAGCATAAATTACGCAAATCACATATAACTCATGCATTGGGACGGGAAAAGTATTATTTTATTAATCTCAATATGAATCAACTTATAATAATAATAGAGACCGGCCACCGCTCCTTGATCCTGATCCTGGGATCCTCCTCTTCTTTTATCCTCCAACTGCTTTGCATTAATTCTCCTTAGGATTGAGGAAAGGCTAAAGGGTTGGGACAAATTGATTTGGCAAATGGGCAGAGTTTCTTCACTATAATTTTCCTCCTCCAAATAGTACCCCTACCCCTTCTTTTATAGGCTAGAAGGAGCTAGGGTTTTGGACGAACTCTTGGCCATGCATTGCTGGGAGTTTCAGTTAACTGACCCATAGCTTTTTGTCCCATCGGAAACTTTCCTATTTTTGTGCTTTGTTAGGTAAACGCTGGCTGTAGAAGACCTGCCAACATTCAAACGCATGCAGTAGTGGTTTAGGGGATGTTTGCCTTTACCCAAGAGGATTTTTGAAGAGGTTGTTCAGCAGATGTTTTGGCAATGAAGGGCAATGAGTTGGCCTGATGCCAGGTAAGCATGTGTGGTGCAATTTAGGGTTATAACAACAGTTCTATCTGAACTACCATCAAGCTCATGCACACAAGCATCCATTCCCTCATCGAATGATCAATAAATTATTACAACCATTCAAAAATGGATCTCCTCTTCCTACCATTTGTTTCCCATGCTCATTCAAAGAGAACACGAACTAGCAAGAGGGAGTGAAGAGGAAGGAAGAAAAATAGAATAAGGGGAAGAAGATGAACCAGGGGAATAACAACCCCAAAACAACCCCTAAGGGACATTTAAATAATTACATGAAGACAAGAGACACATGGCCTCCCTCCCAAGAAGCTCATATAACCCCTTTTCTCCATAAAATCAATTATGGGTAATTAAAATAATAATAATAAATACTTATCCCCTCAAACCCCCTCTCTCATGGAATCATAGCCCCCTATCTCTTTTGTCCTTGTTCGTATTGCTACCAACGATGCATTTTATTAATGTATATGAAGTATTACATTTCCTAGGCACTTTGGCCTTTTTTCAAATTTACCGGCTCACCAGCCTAAGTCACAATTACATAATAGATTATAGTTCATAAGGGTTGAAACTGGGATGTTACATCCCCCTTGTAACATACCCAGCCTCCCATAGGCTAGGCATGCCACACAAAGAATACACCTCTTGGCTGATTTTGAATCTCTGATAACAATTAATTAATAAATAAGCATGAAATACATACATGCAATGATAAAGGCTCAGACTACAACATAAAAGACATGGAAGATATACCATGCACAACATTAACTAGCAATCATCCATATTATAACTACAAATCTCAGATATAATCATTCAATATGAAGAAAAAATAAATACACAAGCAAAGGAAACCATAGCAGAGAGCACTAATCTTTTATAAAAGAAGACGCCAACTAGCTGCAAACCAAGGACATTCCACCCAACTGTAGACAATGATGTTCCAAGTCTCAACAAAAATGTCACCCCCAAACTAGGGCTATGAATCCACAAGAACGGTTATAGAGTGTTACTTGGCTTCCCAAACCACTCTCACATGATTCTCCAACACTCACAATAACCCAAGTACCCAACTCTCTTCTACCCATCCTGCACCACCCAAGAGGAAGGACCTCCACCCTTCTCTGCCACGCAGTCCCTCAGGTAGTCCTTCTCCTTCCAGAGCTCCAGTGATGCTAGTCTAGAATCTCCATGTTGGGACTCTCAGGACTCACAACTAGACACAGGCCAAAGCATCACAGACATGCAAGCCTCAATTCATGGCTGGATTACACTAGCCATCTCTACAACCAACAAAATTGTGATTTTTCTTCAACAATTCATTTTCCTTTCCCAATCCAAGACATGAAAAATGAGGAAATATGAGTGAGTGAAGGAAGGAATGGTGTGCATTATTGAGTGGGTGAACCAGTGAGGTGTCCAACAGTAGAACTAGAATGAGAACATGAGTGAGAGAGAACCAAACCCCCCAATAGACCAGGGATGGGTTTATGTAGTTATTGGGAATCAAGAACCTCATGGCCTTCCCCCAAGAAGCTCAGGTAACTGATTTCCCCCATTACACAAAATGGGTATTATAAAATAAATACTTATCCCCTCAAGCCCCCTCTCTTGTGGAATCATATCCCCCTATAACTCTAGTCCTTGTCCGTCTAGGAGACAACGATGCATTTTTTATTAATAATGATCAAAACATTACATTTCTTAGGCACACTGGCCTTTTCATAACTTTTTGGTCACTCTGACCTCTCAACAATGTAACAATACATTATTTAATATGGGGGATAAAAACCAAGGGTGTTACATCCCTTGCCCCTTATTTTGGAACTGTCGTAAGTGCATATACAAAACAAGAAACAAAATTCCAAAATTTATTCAAAAATCAGTGGGTACTCTACCCGCATGGAATATTCATGCTCCCAGGTAGTATCTTCAGTACCATAGCAGGTCCACTGAACTTTTACCAACTCTATAACTCGATTCCAGAGAATTTTGAATTTTTTGTCCAGTATTCGCACTGGTTGGAACTGAAAGTCTCCCTCTGTCTCTACCTGAATCAGATGCCAATCAATAACATGGTTAGGATCATGTACATATTTATTTATCAAAGATACATGAAATACATCATGCACATTCATGGAAATAGAAAATACAAGCATGTATGCAACTGGCCCTATTCTGTCCAATATCTCAAATGGACCACAAAATATGGCTGCTAGATTTTTACAACTACCCAACTTCAAAGAGCTCTTCTTGGGATTTACTTTCAAAAGCACATGCTCCCCTATATGAAATTCTCTTGTTGTCCTATTCTTATCAACATAAATCTTCTATCTATCCCGAGCTTCCTTTAAATTCTTCTTAATCTTAACCATCTGGTCTTCTATTTTCTTGAGAAACTCTGGCCCAAGTACCACTATATCTACTAGGTTGTCCCAACTTACTGGAGTACTACATTTTCTACCATACAATTCTTTAAATGGTCTCATCTTCAATGAAGCTTGATACCCATTATTATAGGCAAAATCAACCAAGTGTAGGTAATCTTCCCACTTAGATGGCTTGTCCATCACATACATTCTTAAGATGTCTTCAATTACTCGGTTTATCCTCTTTGTCTACCCATGTGATTGTGGATGGTATGATGTGATAAAGTTCAGATTTGTAACAAATCCTTTGAATAATCCTTTCCATAAATTGGAAGTAAACTTAGTGTCTCTGTCTGAGACAATTTTTGTAGGTATCCCATACAACCTAGCAATCTCCCTCATGTAAATTGCTGCAATATTAACTACTATGTGATTTGTTTTTACAAAAAACAAATGAGCAACGTTTGTCAATTTATCGACCACTACCATGATTGAATCATGTTTCCTTGTTGTCCTGGGTAATTTAGTTATAAATTCAATGGTTATCACTTCCCATTTCTTCTCTGGAATTGGTAATGGTTGTAGAAAACCCATTGGGTGTCTATGCTTAGCCTTTAATCTAACATTCCATACATCTCGCAATGTAATCAACAACATACTTTTTCATTCCTGGCTAGAAGAACTGGCTTCCTACTACTGCAATTATTTTCTGGTAACCGAGAGGTGCAACATATGGAACATTATGCATTTATTTAAATACCAAATTCCTAAGTTCTCCGGAACTAGGAACATAAATTCTATTTTTATGCATAAGTAATCCATCTTCCTTTATCTCATACTCTTTCACTCTCTGTTTTACATCTCCTTGTTGTAATCTTTCCTTTACCTGTAGGTAATGTTGATCTGTAACAACAACATCTAGGATTCTACTCTTTAAGTGCAATTGGTGCATATTGACAGTTGTAGTGTGCATGAGATGCACTCTTCTACTAAGTGCATCGACAACTTTATTTTCTTTTCCTTTGATATACTTGATATCAAAGTCGTATTCACTTAAAAATTCCAACCATATTTTTTTCCTCGCATTCAAATTTGGATGTTCAGAAAGATACTTTATACCACTGTGGTCTGTTCTTAATTCAAATATCTTTCCCATGAGATAATGCCTCCACATATTCAATGCGTGAAAAATGGAAACAAGCTCCAAATCATGTGTGGCATAATTCCTCTCATGTTCCTTAAGATTTTTGGACTCATAACAAATTACATGTCCATTTCGAGTGAGTACTCCACCAAGACCTTCCTTACATGCATCTGTGCATACCACACAACTTTCATTTGGGTAGGCAATATTCAAAATAGGTGCACTAGTAAGTGATTCCTTCATCGAATTAAAATTTTCTTCAAGTTTTTTTGTCCGTTCAAATTTAATTCCTTTCTTTTGCAAAGAAGTGATGGGATGAGAAATTTTAGAGAACCCTACTATAAATATTTTGCAGTAACCAAATAACCACATAAAATATCTGACCTCTGAAACATTCCTGGGTGTTGGCCATCCTCTAATGGCTTCAATCTTCTCAGGTTCTACGGCTATACCCTGTTCTCAAATAATGTGCCCCAAGTAATGGATTTTTTCTTGATAAAAATAAAACTTACTCAGTTTGGCATACAACTTATGTTCTCTCAGCACTTGCAATACCAATCTTAGGTGATGTTCATGCTCCTCCTCAGAATTAGAATAGACAAGTATGTCATCTAGGAATACTATGAAAAACGTATCCAAGTAATTTATGAATATGGAATTCATTAAGAACATAAGTACAACTGGTGCATTGGAAAATCCAAATGGCACCACTAAAAATTCATAATTCCCATACCTAGTTCTAAAGGTTGTCTTATGTATGTATTCTTCCTTGATTCTTACCTGATGGTATCCTAATCTCAATTCTATCTTTGAAAATATCTTTGCTCCTCTTAGCTTCTCAAAGAGGTCATAAATTCTGGGTAGAGGATACTTGTTCTTTATAGTATACTTATTCAGCTGTCGAAAGTCGATACACAGCCTCAAGGTTCCATCCTTATTTTTGACAAAGAGTACTAGTGCTCCCCAAGGTGAAACACTTGGGCGTATGTACCCTTTCTTCAAAAATACCTCCAATTCCATTTGTAATTATTTTAACTCAGGCGTACTCATTCTGTAAGGTGTTTTTGACACCGGGGCATCTCCTAGAAGTAGATCAATAGATAAATATATTTCCCTTTTTTGGTGGAAATCCTGGTATTTCTTGGAATACATCCTCAAATTCTTGTAGTATAGAGAAATATTCAAGGCTTATCCCCTTTGTATTTTCTAGCTCCTCCACATGGGTTGCATACAATTGACACCCTTTTCAGAAACATCTCTTCAGCTGTAAGGCTGAAATCTATCTTATAAATATGGATCTTGGAACTCCTTTCACAGTGCTCTGTTTTCCATATCCATCAAGACAAGTAAATGTATTTCGATGAAAATCTAGTACATCATTATGCTTGTCCAACCAATCCATTCCAATTAGAATATCATAAGACCCCAATGGTATGATATTTAGTTCAACACTAGTATTCACACCATTAAGACTTATGGAACAACTTCTGACCATATCATGGATTCTCCTCTTGGTTCCAGTGGCTAGCTGAACAAAACTTGATTTCCCAAGCTTACTTTTATCCAAATGTAATCTATCCACTACGTTAGTATCAATGTAACAATGACTTGCTCCCGAATCAATTAAAATAGAGACAGACTGATTTATGATCTTACCTTCCACCTCGATCATGCTGGATTGGTATTCTTCTTGTCGATCATCTAAGGCTGCATAGATGCTTCCCATGTCTTTGAATGTTTTATCCTCTTGGATGTTGTGCACAGTATTCACGCTATCCTTTCTGTGTGGGAAATCCTTGTACAAGTGATATTCTTTTCATCCCCAACATTGGATTGGTGGTACTCCCCTTTTTCCCAGGGAGTATTCTTTCTTTGAATCATCCTCAGCATACTGATTTTGATGATTTTATTAGGCTCATTTCTATTGAAAGGAGGTTTGAATCCCTTCCTCCTCTAATCAAACTTATCCTTCTTCTTATCCTTTCAATATTTTTGCATGGACTCTTTTCCATGGCCTTGCTCATACAAGTATTTAGCCTTCCTGATGGCCTCAGTCAAGGTCTTGGGCTAATCATATTGAATTGTTTCCTTATAAAAGAATGGAATTCCACTAAAAAACCTCTGTAATTTCACCTTTTCATCATTTATAAACCCAACATAATTTAACAACCCCAAGAACTTCTTCTCATACTCTTCCATAATCATGCTTCCCAGCCCGAGTTCAAAGAACTCCTGCATTTTCTTGTCATAGAAATTCTCTGAGAGGTACTCCTTCTGGAAATACTTCTTGAATTGCTTCCAAGTGATCCTATTCTCATTAATATGTTCAAATTTCTTCATTTGAACCCACCATATTGAAACTTTCCCATGTAAGTGGTAGGTGGCAATTATGGCTTCTAGATTTGATGAATACTTGTGCAACTGGAAATATCTCCTGAGTCCAAGAAACCATGCCTCAACATCCTCTTCCCTTTCTCTTTCACCATCAAAGGATGGTGGATTGAGCTTCCTCAACTCTCTTTACAAACTGTCCACCTCATGTCTCCTTCTTTGGTGCCTAACAGAAGACACCTATGGACTGCTTAAGGAATATTCATATGCATAAAAAATTCTCGCTGAGTAAGGATGTGAGTGGTGTCTATGAGCTCTGCTATCACTTCTAGAATAACCCACTCTCCCATGGTCATCTCTTCTTTCATGACACTTGATTTCTTCCTCTTGATTTGAGCCATTCTTTCCTTGACCTTTCAACTGATTTAATGTCTGTAGCACTCGAGCATTTATCTGAATTTTCTCTCTCATCAGCTTCTCATTGTCTTCCTTATAGCTCTACACTTCTATCTTCAGGCTCTTCATAGTTTCTAGCAATGTTTCTTTCTCCCCTCGACCCTTTCATCCATTTGATTACATATATGCATTTCCAATTATGGTATTCCTTCCTTCGCCCTCTTTATCATGTATGGAGGGTCCCTATCCTTCTTCCATTTATTCAATACACATTCTTATATGATGTGTTTAAATCCCTTAATTTTGAAAAATGTGCAAGTGACCATTTTGTCAGAATTAAGCATATGATAAACAAAATTAGTCAATAATGCTACAAGTCCTTTCAACTCATGAATAATATATATAATAAAACTTCCATGTTATCCCTGGGCCGATACAAAAATAAATTCCACACAAGAGTTTCCTTCAAACCACTTTCCCAAGTGACCACGTCTCGAAACCACGTGCCAAATCCTTCCTGGTGATTTTCTGTGTTAGAATTACTATATCTGAGATCATGTGGTTTACAATCGATCAAGGGCTAAGATAGACAATCATCATAAACTCTAGGACTCTGACTTCAAGAGTTCCAAACTATCCACACTTTCAACTCTTTCGGAGTGCCAAGTCTTTGGACTACAGGATATGTTTCCATGTATCCCTTCCCGATCAATGTCTAGGATTTTCTTTGCAACTCTGGGCTTTAGGGATTTCCAAAATGCCTCTCCACAGATCTCACAGAGTTCTAAAATACCAAATATCCTCTCCTTCCTCCACATATCATCTTCCGATCAATGATTGATATTAACTACAACCTTCGGGAGTTATCGACTCAAACAACCTACAACTCAAATTCTCCGGAGTACCAAGTCTCCGGACCTTGGGATCTTGTGCCAAATGTCTACTATAATCAATGGCTCAAATGGAATCCTGCCTTCTAGCCTTTGGGATTCCTCAACCCCAAATTCTTATGCCTTGAATCCTCTGGAGTGCCAAGTCTCTGGACTACGGGATCTACTACCATGTGTCCTCTCCCGATCAACGGTGAGGATTTACTCCGCTCTTCGAAGCTTCGGGGGTTTTTCCTTCATCACACTTCATTCCTTCAGAATGTCAAAATGGAGAGCTCCCAAAGTCTTCATCAATAACTAAGCACCAAGGGGTGCTACATGGCAGAAAATAAGGCATGGAAATGTGGCCCTATCTAATGGGTGACATGTGTCATATACTAACTGGCACGAACAATCTTTGAAAAAAAGAGACATGGTGACATGTGGCAAGCATCAGTGTGTCCACATCACCCTAGGTGATGTCAAAAGGCCACATCACTCCAGTTCCTCATGACTTCAGGAGTTTGGAACTTCAGAACTTCGAGAGACTTCTCCACACTACACTGCAAATCCCCTGAATGTTGAACTCCCGAATAGGCTGATCCACGAACATGTGTCCTTAAATAAGAACGGTATAGATTTACTATGGAGTTCAAGACTTCAAATATTTTTGCTGTTGAACATTGCCACACCACCGAATTGTCAAACGTCGAATTTATGAACCCTTACTAATATTCGTACACGTGTCCCTGAATATGAAGGGTCTAGATTTACTCCAAAGTTTGGGACTTCAACAGTTTTCTTTGTCCAAAAACAAAAATTCACCTAAATCTATCGATCCCCGAACATCAGTCATCGACAATCGAAGATTTCCTTGGTTGATATTCAACCCTTCACCCAACTCGCTGATCCTCGACCATCGACCATCAACTATTTTTGTTGGCGAACTTCCACACTTTAGAATTTTAGACAAAATCCTAGATGAATCTGGGTCATTGGTCTCCCGATGAAGATGTTCTTGACCACTGATTTTCTCTAACTCCCCAACTATAGAATGAATACAAACCTTTGATGCTACTCATTTTTCAAATCACTGAATCAATCCCAGCCGTTGATTTGGTAATTTCTCCAAACTTTGCAAACATTTAATTTTTTTTTTAAATTTTCGAGGACGAATCGGGACCGTTGATCCAAGATCAAACACAATCTCAATCGTCAATTATCAAAACTCTGTCCAACATTACAAAGACCATTAAAACTCAAATTGTTCTACCTTCTAAGTTGAATTTGGCTCCACAACTCTACAGATCAAATCCATTAACTTCTTGGACAATCCTCGAATCATTCAAACTCAGATCCATTCATGAATTTGGGGGATTTCGCTCAAACGTTTCCACCATTTTCCCCCAAATTCACACAGATATATAAAATATGTGATAACAAATCTTTCTGATTCTCGCTTGTTCAATATCGTAATAGTCTAATGTTTGAACCAGAAGCTCTGATACCAATTTGTAACATACCCAACCTCCCACAGGTCGTGCATTCCACACAAACAATGCACCTCTTGGATGATTTCGAATCTCTGATAATAACTAATTAATAAAGAAGCATTAAATGCATACATGCAATGATCAAGATTCATACTACAATATAAAATACCTGCACGATATACCATGCACAACATTAACTAGGAAGCATGCATATTATAAGTACAAATCTCAAATATAATCATTTTATACGCAACAAAAATAAATACACAAGTAAAGGAAACCATAGCAGAGAGCACTCATATTTTATAAAATAAGACACCAACTGGCTACAGACCAAGGATGTTCCACCCAACCATAGACATTGTTGTTCCAAGTCTCAACAACAATGTCACCCCCGAGCTAGGGATATGAATCCACAAGGATGGTTCTAGAGTGTTGGCTTCCCAAACTAGTCAACACTCAAGCTCTCACAGGCTTCTCCTACACTCACAACAATCCAAGTACCCAACTCTCTTCTACCCAGCATGCACCATCGAAGAGAATGGACCTCCACCCTTCTCTTCCACACAGTCCCTAAGGAATTCCTTCTCCTTCCAAGGCTCCAATGTAACTGGCCTAGAATCTCCATGCTGGGACTCTCAGGACTCGCAACTAGACACAGGACAAAGCATATCAGACATGCAAGCCTCAATTCATGGTTGGATTACACCCTCCATCTCTATAGCCAAAAAAATCGTGTTTTTTCTTCAACAATTAGTCTTCCTTTCCCAATCCAAGACACAAAAAATGAGGAAATATGAGTGAGTGAAGGAATGAATGGAGTGCATGAGTGAACAAATGAATGAGTGAGTGAGTGAACGAATGAGGAAACCAACAACAGAACCAGAACGAGAACATGAGTGTGAGAGAGAACCAACCCCCCCAATAGACCAGGGACGATTTTATGTAGTTCTTGGGAATCAAGAACCTCATGGCCTTCTCCCAAAAAGCATATGTAATGGATTTCTCCCATTACACAAAATAGGTAATATAAAATAAATACTTATCCCCTCAAGCCCACTCTCTTGTGGAATCATATCCACCTATAACTCTAGTACTTATCCTTCTAGAAACCAATGATGTATTTATTATTAATAATGATAAAAAAAATTACATTTCTTAGGCATACTGGCCTTTTCATAATTTTTTGGTCACTCTAGCCTCTCAACAATGTAATAATACATTATTTAATATGGGGGCTCAAAACCTAGGGTGTTACACCCCTCCCCTTATTTTGGCACTGTCCTTAGTGCACAACACCATTCCAATGTTAGTAAAATTATGAATCTAGGATCTTTGGCCTTAGTCCACATAGGCATTCCAACCAACTCTTATATACATAGGCACTCTAGCCTAAAATTTGTTGGAGAAATTTCTATTTTTGGCACACTTGTTCAGTGGGAGTAACACTAGTTCATTGGGAGTTAACTGACTAGTTCTATTTTAGACCTTCTAATATTAGACCATCACTATTACGCATGCATTCCTAATTATATGATGTCATTTCCTATATGAGTGAAGATCACTCACTCATTCATTAGATCATAATATACATTGATTCTCATTCTTCGTTGTGTATCTCTCTTCCTTTTCTTGATAAGCTTTGTTTGTGAATGCTTTAGCTAGGTATCTTGTGCAGGTTTCCATGAAACACTGACATGGTATTAGATTTGAGCTGCTTGAAGAAACCTAGACAATCCATAGAAGAGTGAAAGAGTCTTTGAGAAAACCTAGTTTCCTCCATCGTTGCGACCTATCCTTATCGAAAGGTGCGACGATTGGAATCGTCACGGCCTATCCCTATCGAAGGGTGCGACTGTGTTATTCATATCGGGTGCAACAATTCATTTTTTTACAAATATCATACTATGTACTTCACTAAGGGTGTGACGATTTAGCATCATCGCACTTTACCCTTCTCTAGGGTGCGACGATTCAACAACCCTCCAAAAATTGGTTTTCTGCAGTAAAATTATGATATCTCAAAATCCGCGACCTGGGTCGGGCTGAAATTTTTATGAGAGAGGTATAACATAGGGATGCTTATGCTCACAAAAAATCTCCAAAACCCACATCATATTATAAGAAATATAGTTGTTTTATCATATTTTTAGCTGTCATAGAACCGTCTGTCATATCTCAGAATCCATGATCTGGGTTTTTAGAATCTTTTCAGAATCAATAACAGGGATGGAGGTGATGCAACTTATTCAAGCAATTCTAGTGATAATACTCACACCGTACAACTATTTTTAATGGAATTCGAAGGCTGCATTCCAACTCAAAAGAAAAGGACTGTATAATTTGACGATGGCGAAAGAAATAGAGCCTACAACAGCGCTTGAGAAGACCAAATGGGCAAACCGTAAGGATGAGGCCACATGACTACTTATTTAGTTAATATCCATCAATTTATGGTTTCATGTTTCCACATGCATGAATCCAAATGATATCTAGACCACCTTAGAAGGACTCTTTGGAAAGCAGGATGAGATGCAAGGTCATATTCTTGAGGTAGAGTTGAATACCTTAGACCCTAAAAGTTTTGATAATATACAAGATTTTTTTACTAAATTTAAGTCTTTTCTATTGAGTTTGGGTGAATGTGGTATTGAAAAGTATACACAATAAGAAACAACGTATTCTAACAATCTTGGCCAAGCTAGGACCAACATTTGTTGTATATGTCTCCAATTTCCATTTTGGCAGATGTTTTTTGGGCGCAAATTGGAAAATGCCTACGATGGCTCAGTTCATTGAGTCTCTCACACAAGAGAAGACAAAACTCATACATATGAGCCTCATTAAAGATCCCAAAGCACATGCACTCACCATGCATTATGGAAAAGGGTCATCCAATCAGAAATCGAAGTAGAAACAAAAGGAGCTATTACATCTAGAGTCAAAGAAGGAGGAATATTCCAAAGCCTTCAAGGATTCTTCAGGTTCCAAAGATTCTTCAAATTCAAAAGGGAAGAATAAGAAGGGAAAACAGTTCACATATTGCAATAAACCAAATCATGAAGAATCCACATGCATGAAGAATCAGATAGATCTTATGACACAGGTACTTCAAAAGAATAACCTTGGATACTTCATTCCTGAAGGAGACAAGAAGAAGAAGGAAGAAGGCCATGCGCCTAAGAAAGGTAATCATCATGCTCTGGTTGCAATTAATTCCTCATCTAATTCATGGATTGTAGATTCTGGTGCATCACATCATATGGAAGCTAAAGAGGAAGTTTTTACTTCTTTGAGTTCATTCTCTTGACCTCCTATTCTCATGGGGGATGATACTCCAATAGCGGTTGTAGGAGAGGGAATATTGGAACTACCTAATGGAAGTTTTTAGAATTTCTTACATGTTCCAAAGATTTATATAAATCTTCTCTGATCTTATCAGATCACTCAAACAGGTAAAAGGGTTGAATTTACATCAGATTCAGTTACTGTACTTGACATGCATGATAGTTCCATTACTGCAGTTGGTGAGGTAGATCACAAATCACTATTGTATAAGTTCACTAAGTTTATTGAATCTGACTCCTATTTTCTACTTACACATGCTAATGATAGTATTATAGTAAGGCATGAGAGATTTGGTCATTTAAAATTTAGGTACATGCAATGACTTTCCAATAAAGGAATGGTCAAAGGCTTGCCAGACATTCAATTTTCTGAAGGGGTTTGTGAAGGATGCATTCTTGGCAAGCATCCCGAAGAGAAATTTGAAAAGAGGAAGGAAATGAGAGCCTCCTCTTCCTTGGAGCTTGTTCATAGTGATCTCATGGGTCCATTTCCACATCCGTCCATCAACAAAGCAAGGTATGTTCTTACATTTATTGATGATTACTCACACTATACTTGGGTTTATTTTCTCAGACAAAAGTCTGAAGTTTTTGAGCATGTCAAATACTTCAAAGCTCTAGTAGAGACACAAACTGAGAACAAAATCAATATCCTTCGTAAAGCCAATGGGGCGGAGTATATCACCAAAGATGTTCAAAATATTTGTCGTCAAGCTGGTATCTAGTTGCAAAACACATTTCCATACACTCCACAATAGAATGGAGTTGTTGAAAGGAAGAACAAGTCTCTCAAGGACATGACCAGTTGCATGTTGCATGAAAGATCACTTCCTTCCAAGATTTGGTATGAGGCACTTAACTGTGCTACTTACATATAGAAAAAATCACCTCATAGATCTGTTGAGGATATGACACCTTTTGAGGCTTGGACAAGTGACAAACCAGATGTCACACACTTCTGCATCTTTGGATCTAGAGCATGGGCCCATATTCCATCTGAAAAGAGGAAAGCCTTAGATCCATAGAGCACACCTTGCATCTTTGTGGGATATCCAGATGATGTGAAGGGGTACAAATTGATTGATCCCTCTAGAGACTGACTCATCATTGAGCGCATTGTTTAGTTTGAGGAGAGTCCTTTGCATGCACCTCCTGTGCAACATGCAGAGACTCTTGTGCTTCCATCAGTTCCAGACTTCAGAGATGACGATTCCACACATTCAGATGCTACATATTCAGAAAATGATTCAGAGGATTTTGTACATACAGATGAGCCGGTAATACAACCAAATGAGGAGATAGCTTCCAAGATTCAGTAAATTCCCAAGTGGGCACAGTGCACAGTTTAGGCAGTAGGAAACCTTGCAGAGGATCCATTGGATTCAAGGAGGAATTGATCTCATCATGTGGATCCTTCTCATGTATTTTCAGCTTCCGAACCAATGATTCCCATGCATTTATATATGGTTCAATATTCAGATATACATACCTACAGTGAGGCTATTGGAAATCCACTATGGGAAGCAATTGTTGTATCCTTTTCGTCACTTGAATGAGAAAAATAGGGACACTTGCAAGTCCAGTTGGGTTAGATGAACATGACATAAGTTAGTGTATGAGTCCAATGACTCAATCACATGAAATAAACAAAAAACTAAGCTAATAACAATTAAAGAAACAAAACTAAAGTGTATAAGGAAATTAGAACCAAAATCAACCAAACAATTGACCAATATTTATGCCACCAATGGATAGATTGTATTAGTGGGAAAACACCAAAGATAAATGGAGACTTATGGGTCCCTTCTTCATCCAAGGGAGGGATCTTGAATACCCTATGTGAGAGATCTTCTTACAAATAGAAAACTAAAAGGAAATGGTGAAGAAATCCAAATCTCAATCCCCCAAGAGGTGAGGTGAATAGCTCAATGAAATGATGCTAGTATGCTTCAAGAAGGAAAGAGGTTCATTGTAGGAGAATAGATGCAGCATAACAATACAAATATATTCTTGAAAATGTAGTGCACCCATGGCCTCTTTTTATAGAAAATATTTGAGGCATTATCCAATCGATCTTTAGTGTGAACAAGGGGCCCATTAGGGCACCTGTAGGTCTTTGACCAGCCCCCCACTCTGACTCAGTTCAGATTTGAGGGTAAAACTGACTTGGGAGATGAACCAAAACTGGGTGGGAGGCCGACCAGAACATAAATTCACCGTTCTCATGAGTGCGTGGAATTTTGCGTCGACAGTCATGCATTGGTCGCATATGTGCTTTTCCAACGTTTTTGACTGGTGCACATGTGCATGCTCCCTTTGTATTCTGAGCACATGTTGATTTTATAACCAGTTGTATAGTTTTTTCCCTTTTGGTAATGCATTTTTTTGGCCATGAATGAAATAATATGTGTTTGGAGATGCTAGATTCCTGTAACCATTTGCGGATGAAATTTCAATGATAACAGATGCCCCCTGATGTGTGAGGTTAGGATCATACGTATAGCCTAAATACATCAATGTTTATTCTACTAAGAGTACCATTGTAAGAAAGAGTGTTGAGAGGAATTGTAAGAGAGACCCATTGGAGGGAGAGGGTAACCAGTGGGACCCAAACCTTTCATGAGGTGTGGAAAAAATAAAAACTGTATATAAACGAGGCAGGCATGCCCCATGCTCATGTCATGTAACTCAAATGTGTGATATAGTAACTAAATATGAATGCTGGTGTAGATAATTGTAGTGCCCTCCGGGGAGGTTTGATAATGGAAGATGACAATTATAATGGTGAACATACTCTGAAAAAGAGGTGATGGCACTTGTAAGCAGTGTCAATGGCTCACGGGAATTGATGGCCCAGTGAATTTCAGAGGTCATCAGATAGTATAAAACAACTGCAATAGTCACAAAGCAAGACCCACCGCAACATGAAATTGTGTTGAAGTTGAATGTTATGGGGGTCAATGACAACAAAGTGCAATGATGGTTCTCTCTGTGTTGTCCGAGACTCTACATTGTAAAGGGAATGAGATTCAAGATATTGTCGCCCTTATGGAAACTGTGCTGACATCGACAGAAAGGGAGGCACGACTCTGAGAAGCAAAGGGATTCTATAAATCTATGGGATGAGCTTAGGAACTGATGAGGAACATGGGTGATGTCAAGATGTGATGAGACTCAAGACTACCTTTGGTTGGGGATATGTGTAAAGTATGAATGGAATCAACCATGTAACGAGATCTAGCGTTAGGGGGACTACTAGATGTGGGGTTAAATTGTGCCAGAGGCATAACAAACTAGACAAACGGAGAGAGTGGTGGTACCTAGACTGTGGGATACTTGGGGTTTCTGGACGATGTCAATAAGAGTAAAATGTAAAAGGATGCCCCAACCAAGGGCAATAGGGGTTTATTTTCCTGGAAAGGAAGGTCACTAAAGGAGACAACAAAAAATGATGTAGATGATGGAAATAAAGGTTTTGTACAAGTACCAAATGAATAAAGAATAATTTGGGATAAGTACGCAGCTACAAAAATGGGTGCCCCAGTGGGAGATGGCTTGACCTGTGAGGGTGCAAGTTGGGTGGAGAACTGGTGGGCGGTGGGGGACCCATAGGTGGGTTTTTGTATGAGGTAAATGAATGGAGGGAATTCTCCATATGGGAAAACTGACTGTGGATGAAATGGAGGGTTAATGATATTGTGGAGGTGTAGTCAAATTTGAATCGTGAGGAGATATCCTGGGAGTCCATTGGGAAAGATAGAAAAATGAGGAGAAGGAGTATGTGGCTGATTCTCATACATGCGTAAGTCTATCAAGACTCCCATCCCTAGGGGGTGAAATAAAAATGAGTGTCAAAGTGCCAAAAAGGGGACTATGAATGGGACAACTCATGTAGGGGAGAGTGATACCGGGTGACAGTACTGAAAATGCAGTGGAGGTGTTAGTATTGCAAAGCTGGATGGGGGGATAATATAGGCAAATGTCAAAGGGTGTTACTGGGAAATAAAATTGATGTTTAGAGGGAATGACTACATGCTAGTGTCGATCATATACCTGAAGGGGATGCGCTGGTGTGTGACGACCAAGTACCTGCACATATGAAAACCGAATACTCGACGTGAACAATATCTGTAGATAAAGAACATATAATAGTTACTCGATAATTTTGAACATGAGCATGCGTACCTGGGCATGATGTGATAAAAACGTTCCCTAGGGGTCGAGGATGGATGGCGACCCAGGGACTGTAACTATGTAGGTGGAGGGATCCTGATCCCGTGGTGGAAGACAGATCGGAAAAAGGACACTCGGAGCTCCTGTAATTGAGCATGGAAGTTTGGAAAAAGGAACTATATATAGTTGTATGGACCACATTGCCACCTTATTTGTACCTGATGCCATAGTGAGTTGACGAGAGGTTTTTAGAGAAGATTTGGAGATTTCGGGAGTTCGAGCCAGCTGATCCAGAATTTTTGAGAGCCAGGTTAGTGGTATCATCCTCCTACATAGTAGTTAGGGTTTCGTTTTTAGGTAGGGCCATATGGATGGCCGTACAGTGGAATTTTGTGAGGGTGGGCCCCCCAGTGCATGGGAAATCAAAGGATACATGATCTGGTGTGCATGGCTGTAGAGAGGACAACCGTGCATGGAGGCGCATGAGTGAGTGAAACAGGTGCACATTACATGCGCACTTGTTCGTAGTACAACAATGCACTAGTACGCAGTTGTGTAACAAAAAAGTGCACATGAGTGCGCACCTGTGGGTGAGATAGGGGCGCATTGATGCACCTCTGTTTCTTCGATAGTTGTGAATTGATGTGCAACTGTGCAAAGAACAGGCATGCATATGTGCATGCCTATGGGTTGACAACCGCGCACATGAAGCCAAGCTGGTGGTTTGAAAAAACTTGTCTTTTTGAAAGTTTTTCATTCGATGAATTGTGATGGCTGATCACATGTTGTTTGTGTCAATGCAGGTGACAAGTTCAGGATGCTAGTCCACTAGCGGGAGAGGGACTAAGAGCACCTTAGAGAGGCAGTGAGGGATGATGAGCTAGGTGTGAGGGGACCTTTGGCAGCCTGTGGGTTTCTAAAGTTCTTTGATTGTTCACCGCTATGGGCACAAGAGTACTTGTTGGAGTTTGTGATATCTATGTGGAGCATGGATCTGCAGTGATTCATTGTGTGGGGGGAACAACTTACATTCTCTACGATGGAGGATGTATATTTCTTGACCAGGCTCCCTTTTCGGGGGAGGGCCCTTCCTGCTGAGCCCTAGCTTCCAGGGGATGTGCCCCTGGTAGACGTGGTGAAAATATATTGTTTGGGGGTGGACTTAATGTCCAGTTCAGTTGTTAGGATTGATGCTATGGATGCACTCATGCATCATTTCATCGCAGCGATGATCATGAGGATCTATGGATCCTTGGTGACTCAGAAGATCAATGGTGGTCAGCTGAGGATCATGCAGAGGGAACTGGCCAGAGAGCATTTTTTCTGGGGTTTGATGCTACACACCAAGATAATGGGGGATCTTAACTGGTGTTGGGCCTCTGACTCTGGTGATTTTTCCTTTGGGTCTATCTTGGTGGCTTGGTTTTTGGAGAGGGTGCCCATGTTGCTTCCTAGAGTGTTGTTGGAGGTGGCTGGTGCACGGGAGCCACGACTGATGCGGTGGGCATCGATTTTGGTTTGACATGGAGGTGGTGAGGGCGGCCATTATTTTATGGCCGAGCTAGCACATGTGTGGCATCATATTACACAGATCATCCTATGGTACCCATATGGAGGGATGGACTACCGTCGGGATCTAGACATGGTCTTACCTCTTGGGGAGGTTTGGGACCACAGAGATATGTTGATGTATTTGATGTTTTGTATTTTTTATAGTATAGCATATGTTTTATGTATGGATGGATGCTGATGCTATCATTTGTTTGTTGTGTGTGCAGATGTAGGGCTGCACAGATGGGAGGTAGAGTTGGTCAGAGCGTCGACATGTCAGGGGCCCATGAGACCACCACGGGGAGAGTTGCGGGTAGGAGAGACATGTCGGAGGGACGAGGTTGGTGCGAGGCTAGCTGATGATGAGAGAGATAGTAGGAGACACAGATATGATGACCTCGGTGAAGGGATTTCACATGCTTTTCTAGCAGAGGCAGGCAGAGTGTTAGAGGACTTTCGTCACCGATTGGAGGTGGTGATATAGGGAGTGTTTGAGGGCATGTAGACTCGGATCTAGGAAAAGGGAGTCTTGGAGCAATGTGTGGGCCTTCTGGCGGAGATGCGGACCTTGATCCATAGGGAAACTGTAGCACGGGAAACTATGACTTGGCGGTTGGCCCTTGGACCTGGAGGACCCCCAACTGGTGGGGCACCTCCTCCTGAGAGAGGAACCGATGGTGGTTCTCTAGATGCACCATGAGTGCTATGTGATGTATATTGTTTGTATTTATATAGGCCCGTGGGCTCATTTTCTATAGGGTGGGGTGATACCTAGTGTGTGCTTATAGGGTCTGGGGATTTCCCCTATCTATGGGCGATGTACATGTTGTACTATTTTTTGTAAACATTGAAGGCACGTTGATCGATATATATATATATATATATGGATATATACATTTGTGGGATGTTTGTGGTGTTCACATGTGATGTTGTTTTGTGATTCTTTCTATGATGTTGAATCTATATGCTATGATAGATGTTTCATGATTTATGTATGTGTAATGGTGTCTTAATGTGATAAATGCCAATATAACACTAGGTTAGCCATATTATCTGCTATTTGATTGAATTGTTGTGGAATATATGTAAATGCAATTGAATCAAAATGTCGAGACAATAGTCTAACTTGCAGGTATTTGTGGAAGAGGTAGGGATTGTAGACACGGTACACTTTTTTGAGCTACAAGATGACAAGTTGAGAATATAATAAGATGCTAAGGTGGCGAATATGGCAATCGCTAGTCTCGACGAGGAGGCCAAGGACGACTGTGTATTCAACTTGATTATTGGTTGATGAGCCCAAACATATGTCGCTGGAGTGGAGCAGTTCCTGTGAGGGGGTATAGAGGGCCCAAGCGGTCGAAGAGAGATTCTGTGTCCACCGTCTTGCTCCATTTCTATATTGGGAAAACCCCTCTATGGACTACACTAGGGTTCTAAAGTGTAGGAAGAGCTAATCGTCTGAATTCACCTAATTTTAATCATTATCCCGACATTACCCCACAATAAAACATAAAATACAAGAAAGAGGAATCCGGTAGGCCTACCTTAAACTCTGCGTCTAGTGTCGATCCCTTTGTGCTTGGTTGTTTCCCGACTGCAAATATCCTCCCAGGGCTGACCTGCATTCATCAAAAGACAAACAAGAAACTACAAGCATGCATTCTATATATGGATTAGTGGGTTAAACATCATAAACAAAAAATGTAAACAAATCATAAATATTTAAGACATCATTTGGCGGGATGGAAAAAGTACTTCTTTATATTAATCTCACAAAAGTCACTTACAATGTGAGACCGACACTGCTCCTCGAACTTGGTCCTGGGCTCCTCTTCACCATGCACCAACTGCTTCCATGTCTTCTTCTCCTCTTTAGTTCTCTCTAGGGAAATTGAAAGGGCTTATAGTTGGGGCAAAGGGGGAATAATAAAATGGGCATAGTTTCTTTTCTCTCATGCTTCTTGTTGGAATGGGACCCCAACCCCTTCTTTTATAGGCCAAAAGAGATAGTAACAGTTGGGGTGACTGGCGATGGGTGGTCAAATGGTTAAGTAACGGCCCGAAAACCCGTATCCCTTTGAAATTTTAATTTTTTGTGATATTCTGTGAGTGTATGCGGGCTGTAGTGGCTGAGAAAGTGTGTGTACACCTTCAAAATAATGGTTTTTAGAAGAGATGTTCAGTGATGTCTTGGAAAATATATCAAGTCAGATGGCCTGATGCTAGGTATGCATGTCTGGTGCAATTTAGGGTTATAACAAATTCCCCCTAATGTGTGAGGTCAGAAGAGAATCTAATGGCTGAAGTACATTACAAATATTCACCAATGTACGAATTGAGTGAGCCCAGGGACCAGAGTTCAGGAGGTGCCATCTACAAAATAACAATTTGTCTCACCGAGGCGGGCATACCCATGCTCAAGATGAAATAAAATCATGGCTTCCAATAAAATACACTACAGATCCATGTCATATAACTATATAAAGTGTAGCCGCGAGCAATACACAATGGATCTACATCTCAAAAATCAAAATATATACATGTATAGTATCCATCTTCAATAATCCAATGATGCCTGATGGTTGGAGATGAGATCTTCAGAGCTCGAGCAACAAATTCAAAATCTTCAAAACTCAGGTAGGAGTGTAATATCAGTGTATGAATTCACTACCCATAGGTCTTCAATGACTTGTCGGGAACAGACAAGAGGATCTTGGTGATTAGGTAGATAAATTCATTGATTTTGAGCAAGGACTTGATTGGTCTTTCAGGGTGGCTCGACATGAGGACAAGAGACAAACTGTAGAAGGGCCGACTCAAGTTTAGTAAAAATTCCCTTGGACAAAAGCACGAAAAAAGATGAGACTCAGGGAGCATGGAATTGACATAAGTTCACGATGCAGGAGGCAACGCAAACTCTCCATATGTTTAGAAGGATAACCAAACGGAGGAGGACACAACTCTATGTAGCGAGAAAAAATTCCTAAGGTCATATTGAATCCTAGAGCTTGACGAAAAAACAGAAGGATGTGCTTTGTCCAAGGGTGACTCATTGTGTTGTCAACAAAAAGAAAATACTTTTCCCTTCCTCTTTTTTGGGGTATATTTGATTTTTTTGTCTTTTTCAATAATTTTGGGAATATGGAAAAAGAATAAAAGAATGCTACATTACAAGGGAGGATCGAGTGTCACAGACATACTAGTTCCAAGCGCAAGGAACATATTGATGCTCAAAGCAAGGGGACATATGCAGGAAAAGGACACTTGGGAAAAATCCTCCATGGGTCAAGGTGTCAAGACATAGAGGCAAAGTGCTACAAGGCTTACATATAAGGCATCCTTCAGATGGTTCAGTTGAGATCAACATGGAGATGGGATTAGGCCAAAGACATGGGAATGCAAATGCGATTAATAAGACACAGTGATAACGCCCTTCGATGTAATTTTAATGAGCCCAGAGAAGGTAAGCTCGGTGGGTTTTCATTTTTAGAGAGTCTGAAAAAGAGTAAAAGGAGACTCCACTGGATACATTTTTCGAAGGTAGTCTATTCGGCTTGAAAAAGGGATAAAATAGCACTGAACATACGTCTATTCAAAATTATTTTAATGAGTGTGATATAGACAAGATCACTCGACAATCTTTTCATGTTTAAGGAGTCTGAAAAGATCTTAACTATGGACTCCTTAAGGGGTGTTCTTCTTGACCAATTTAACGAGTATGAATAAGTAAGGTCACTTGACCATCTTTTCAATTTTTGGGATTCTAAAAAGAGATTAACTATGGACTCTGTGGGGGTTCCTTTTCCGTAAATTTAGTCCCTCAGGCCCGAAAAAGGGTTAAATCTATACCTGAGAATACTCTTCTAGAGAACCGATGCTCCTAGAGTATATCTTTGTTCATACATTTGACCATACAGACCGAAAAAGGGGTAAACTACCGTTGTACAGACATGCTTCTAATTTTAGTTTGGCGAGGATGAAGGGAAACAAGATCACTTGACAATCTTTTCATGTTTAGAGGATCTGAAAAGGGCTTAAAATAAGACCCGTTAAGTTACTTTTATCAATTAATATGGACGAGATCGAAAAACATAAATGCAGTCTCACCAGATGTTTCTTTCGAATGTCAAAATGAGCTTGAAAGACAACAAAGATTTCTCATGCTCGACACTTCATGGGTCGATGCCTGGCATCTCCTCGGGGGAGCAGTTCGCTCCGACGAAAACATTCTCCACAATGCCAGGGGTTATGGAGATATCAATAGGTGTCATTTTAGTGATGGTTGCCATATTTACTTCATTGTAAACAATGTGCGTAGCCAAAGGATTAATAGGACAAGCCCTATCTCCAGTCATAGTCAGAGTGAATTCTCCTGCTTCAATTCTTCTTAACTCTGGAATAAAATAAGATCTCTGATGGAGATCATCCCAGGGTCTATCTGAACTAGTAATTTCCTCAATAATCACCTCATCTGAGGGTAAGAACAAGTCTAAATAATAAATATCAGCAAGGGAATATTGAGCCCAAATAGGCTCGATAACTGGATCCAACTTCTGTGCAGGAGTCAGATAGGGTCGACGGAAGATTTCTTGACTATAGAGTACGGAATTTTTTCTATAGAAAAAGGCATGGCCATGCCATGGTTCCCTATCTCTTCCATCGTAGCTTATGGGGAAGGAAGAGTCCACGGATCGTTAAAGTAAGTCATATGAAATGAAGATATTTGAAATAGTTTAGCACTAGGCTGGTCGGGGACATCCGATATGTAATGGAGATTGTCAGTCGGAGGCAGGTAATCAAAAGTATCCATCAAAGGTGGGCACAAACCAACCTCTATGTTGACGATGTTGGGCTGAGGTTTATTAGTCATCGAGACCGTGGATACCCCTGATGAAGGATCAGGACGGAAGAAGGATAACTAATCAATGGACACAATCTGACCCTCGCGTGGAAACACCAAGACCTGGAAAACTGTTGTGACCACTGCTTGCATAGAATAGGTCCAACTCCTTCCTAACAAGAGATTGTAGTCGAGAGACGCATCGACCACTCAACCTCGACACACACGGGTTTCTCCCCTAACTGCATGGGGAAAGAGGGGATGATTCCATGTGGTTGGAACGAATGACCGTTGAAAGCGGTAAGAAGAGTAGGTGACGGAGACAAAATAGGTTGGCCAATGGCCTTCCAACACGCCAAAGACATCACGCATGTTGAGGCACCCTCATCAACCACCACGTGGAAAATGTTTCGAGTAAATTTTTTCATGGTGTAAGCCACTACTATTTGAAACGCTATGTGGTAAGGAAGACGAGGTTTTAAGTCGGTCATATCAAGCATGATCGTTCCTGAATTAAAAGTCTTAGCAGATCCTAAGGCAGGTAACCGAGCCTTTCTCTGGGAAGGGCAGCTCTAGAGGACTTCCAAAGCCGACATTGCACAAGGGGTTTGTGAAAAATCCTCCACCACAGAGTAGTTCTGGGAGGCTCTTGCATTTGGGTTGTGGGAAGCTTTCTTGAATGCACCTTTTGGGATGCATGTCATTGTTTCGCCCAACGTCTTCTCAATCTGGAGAGGAAAATTTAGGTTTTCGGCTCCTTTACCCTTCTCAGGTGTGTTTGGCATTCCGTAGTCACATGTCCTATCTGTTATGTCGATGCTACCTTTCATCATGTGCACATTCATAGACGAAGGATTACTCGAAGACAGAGGGGGTCCCTGACCAGCCCCTTCTGCACTTGAAGAGGCTTGAGCTAAATTACACCCATGTCGAAATGGATTCATTAACATGGTAGGCTGCTTGTGTGCCAATAACTTTTGGGCCTCCGCAAGCTGAGGGAACTGGTGAATATGATGGTCTTTTGTGCAAAGATTACATAGATGATTTGACTTCTTCTTTTCTGTGTTTCCCTCGCCATCATTATTGGTAGGTTTCTTATCCCCCCTTACCCTTCTTTCGTTGTTTATTCTTTCTATCAAGATGTTGGGTGGCCTTCGGGTTTGTCAATTGCACATTGTGTACATCTGACGTTTGAGTAGGGGGGGGAGCCAAACCATTGGTCTGGCTAGCTGCTGTCTGTTGTATTGACAATTGTTGCAATTGATTCGACATCTGATCAATGGGCTTGGTTTGCGCTGAACCAAAAATAACATCATAATGTGGTCCAGATCTCTGTCTGGTCTTGTCAAGTATCAACCATGGTGCATCTGGAAAATATTCATAAAGTAAACAAGACTAAGAGTAAATTATCTCTAGTTGTTGAGCTCTCATTATCGCTTCTTCTTCTGAAAATATCCCCGAGGTTGCGACGTCTTTAGATAACTGGGGTACCAAATACTTAAGGAACCTACCAAATACTTAAGGAACCACTCAAGCAAGAATGTTGGTGGGACTGGTACTTTTATCAAACTCTTTCAGCATCTCCATTCTCGAATGTGATCGAAGATATGGTCCACTTTTGTCTGCTCAAAGTTGGCCAACAATTTGGTGCTGGCATCGTATCTCACAGGTAATTGGAAATGGTTTAAGAAATCCATTGCCAATTTTCCAAAGGAAGAGTATCTTGAGTGGTCGAGCTTGATGTACCATTTTGCAGTAGTCCCGATGAGAGTGCATTGAAACAAACGCAACTGGATGGAGTCATCTCTCAAAGAGTTGGATGAGCACCATAAATGGAAGGTAGTCACATGATTGCCTAGATCTTCCTTAGGCTTAGCTTCGAACTTTGGAATGTCCAAAGGAAAATTGGTCGGCATTGGAGGCCAACATGGATCGTGACATATGGGGTCATTTAATAACCTTGTCAAGTCTGGCAAGTGAAGAGTTTCCAGAAATGGTAATTTGGGTTGTTGATTATAACCATAGAAAAAGGAGCCTGGAGTTTGGTTGGCACTAAGTTGTCGGGAAAGGTTAGGTTGTTGGATAGGGTTCTGGTAATAACCATGGTCATGACCAACATAAAGATTCTATGCTTATTGAGATGTCATCGGTTGACTTTCGTAATAGGACGTAAAGGGCTGGGCTTGCGTCACATTCCAAGGATTTTGGGAAGGGTTGCCCCCTGCCAATCTGACGGGCATAGGTGTACCCTAAATAGGATTTTTTTGTCCATAACCGGGGTTGCCCCCAGACGAGACGATAGCTGACGAGAATGCATTATTACTAAACACACTGAACAAAGAGAATGATGTCAAACCTATCGACTTGCTATAAGAAGGAAGTCCTTGACTACCTTCTCTAAACGAACTATATTTTACGTTCGGCCTGACGGAGTGCTGGTGAGAATTGTCTAGTGAAGGGGATGAAGGAGGTGAATGACCCCATCCATAATGGAAAGTGTTATAGGGAGCTCAAGTGCCGCTCATGGATCCTTTCAAAGAAGAGTTAGAGCTCCATACCCCCATACCTAAAGTCTGTAGAGTGGATTAGGAAATGACAGTGCTCGTACTGAAGCCAGGCATCCCATATGAGAACAGAGGGCCTATCTCACTCTGGGTGAATGGAGTAGTGATCGCCGCCATAGATAGAATCAGACCATTTCCCAAGGTAGAGACAATCGAGACCAAAGTGGTCTAGACTGGTGACAGTTGGTTAGGAGGTGGAACACCCCCTGTAGTGACAGTCCTAGAGGGAATATGAGAATTCCCTAAAGAAGTAGCAACATTTGTCTCCATCTCTTCTTGTGACACTACTTGATGCTCGTAAGGTTCAACTTGTACGACTATGGGCACTGATAAATCAGGGATTGGAGGGTTATATAGACCAAGAGATTCCGCTCCAAGGTCAGAAATGGTTGTTTCCTCCAAAATTAAATGTTCTCCTCTCAAATATGAGTCAGGCACAGTTTCATGTAGCCTGATCGCCTCAAAAGACCCTTGCTGGTCTAGTTTTCACCTTAGTGGTGGTGGGGGTGGCTTGAGATCAACCGGTGGTAGGCCCAAAGTCCTTCACGACTAGAGGATCTCCTAATCCTACACTATGTGAGAATATCAATAACACACTATGGATTTCTATAATCATTTAAAAACCAACACACACTAGAAAAATCTCCTATGAGGTAAGACAAGTAGATCACTAGCTACTTGGAAGAACAGTTACAACAACTAACACTAGAGAAACTTACTGGTACAAGTGCAACTTGAATACAGAAGCACCCTCCAGGTATACTCTGTAAAGCGTGGCCTGATGTCTACCCTAGGTACTGCGGTATACCCCCATAGTCACCTATGTAAGTCACTAATATAAATACAACTAGGTTTCTAGTGTGTGAACAATCACCAGGCGAGTATAGTCGACAGTCGGGTGGACCACAATGAGCTCGAAACCTATCAAGGGTATCGAAAGAAAGTGTTCTGGAAGATGACTGAGGATATTGAATGGATTCGAGACCCACGAAGCTCCGTGGAAAATGTGGTTAAAGGAATCCCAAGATAATCCCTATGCGTTCCCCACTACGCTTGGTCCATGCTTGGAGGGGTTATCTCCACTACCTTTCCTTACGTGACCTCGTGTTTAGCCCCTGTGTTAAAGGGGGGTCTTGGATAACTTTCATGGTTACTGGAATTTCAAGCACTCCCTAACACATACTCTTATGTTTGTTTTTGTAGCCTTGAAGAGTTTCCTCATCAATCCTAAATCAAGGCTCTAGCCTAGACTACATTGATGGACCCTACAAACAAAAAGTCTAATAACTTTTAATTAAGCGTTAATTTTAGTGTCTATCTTAAGTCAAAAGGAACGGAAGTGAAACTAGTGATGTTCTTTAAGAGATGAAAGAGAAGAGAATAATATGAAACTGAAAACAAACTACTCCTTCTTCACAAATAAAGATTTGTCAATTAAACACTTTAACCAAACTTTTCATAACTACTTTTCTCAGGTCTTTAAAAATAAAAACTTAAAACAAGATTTCGCTCGACTACAAGCTACTTAATGTCCTAGGCATTCAAGTAAATAACTTAAGAAAAAATTATTTTTCCTTGGTAAATGAAGAAACTAACCTAAACTACTTTACCAAATAAAGAAATGAAAGATTTGTTTTTATTGTTTTATGCTTCAGAACAAGAAATTTGAAAATGAATTCTTTTCTTTTCTTATAAAGAAAAAAAGGGAAAAATGATGACAAGTCAATACCAAGAAATGAATTTAGGCCCAATCACAGATCGCAGGGAGTCAATGACAATACCAAACATGTATATCAAAACAGACTCTCGAACTTGTCTAAAAACCCTATTAAATAAAACACAAGAAGTATTTGATAAAAAGAAATCTATGCTTAAGTCAAACCTAGGGTATAGATTGCTATAACAGAGACTAGGACTAGATCAAGAAAACCCCTGAGAAGTGTAACTTCTGACAGGGAAGAGGATGACTGCCTCTACTTAAAAAAATTTCTCATCAAAGGCATGCTACTGAAACTTCAACAACCAACGTATGTATGTGGGCTGTCCAAAGGAAGGGCGCATATGCACGCGTGCAGGCCCACGACAGGGCGCATACACTTCTGTAGCTCCTCAAAAAATATGAAAACCAACAGTCAAGCAAAGGCAAGGAGTACTGGTATGGAAGACCAACATCCATTAAAGACACAAAATATTACAGAAACTCAAAAACAGTGAGTAACCTGATTCAAAAACACCCAAAAGAAAATATCCCCAAAGACCCTAGAGGCATCACTAGTATGGTCGCCAATTTTGCTATAGTGGGAAAACCCCTCTATGGACTACATGAGGGTTCTAAAGTGTAGGAAGAGATAACCATATAAAGTTTCCTACTTTTAATCACTATCTTGACATTACCCCACAATCATACATAAAAGACAAGAAAGAGGGATCCGATAGGCCTACCTTAAACTCCACGTTTGATGTCGATCCCTTTACGCTCGATTGTTTCTTGACTATAAATCTTGTCTCAAGGATGACCTGCATTCATCAAAAGACAAACAAGAAACTACAAGCATGCATTCTATATATGGATTAGTGGGTTAAACATCATAAACAAGAAATGTAAACAAATCATAAATATTTAAGACATCATTTGGTGGGACAGAAAAAGTACTTCTTTATATTAATCTCACAAAAGTCACTTACAATGTGAGACTGACACTTCTCCTCAAACTTGGTCTTGGGATCCTCTTCATCATGAACCAACTTCTTCCACGTCTTCTTATCCTCTTCAGTTCTCTCTAGGGAAATGACAAGGGCTTGCAATTGGGGCAAAGGGGGAATAATAAAATGGGCAGAGTTTCCTTGCTCTTGTGCTTCTTTTTGGAATGGGACCTCAACCCCTTATTTTATAGGACAAAAGAGATAGTAACGGTTGGGGTGACTAGCTATGGGTGGTCAAACAGTTAAGTAATGGCCCAAAAACTCGTATTCCTTTGCAATTTTCATTTTTCATGATATTTTGTGAGTGTACGCGGGCTGTAGTGGCTCAAAAAGCATGTGTACATGGGCAGTAATGGTGCATGGCATGTACACCTTCAAAACAATGGTTTTTAGAAGAGTTTTTCAGTGATGGATTCGCAAAGATAGCAAGTTAGATGGCCTGATGCTAGGTATGCATGTTCGGTGCAATTTAGGTTTATAACTTCCATTGACATAACCGATGTGGTAGGCCGATGGTGAAAACATCTGTCAATAACACAAATGGTAGATCAGACATAAGGCATGAATGGAAAAAAAGAAGACTAAAAAAAACTCTACAAATGTATACAAAAAATAAAAACTCCTAGTGTAGAATGACTACGCTCAGGCGTAAAACTTTTTTTAGTACAACCCGTTGACGGGTTCTTTGAGAGGATAGCCTTCGGGGGAGGCCAGGATGTAGGCGCCTTTAGTGAGGCAGTGTTGGATGATGTAGGGTCCATGCCATAATGACTGGAATTTTCCATGGCCGAGGGTATCATGAGCAATTTCATAGGCAAGGATGAGATCTCCTTCGTTAAATGAGAAAAGGTTGACATGGCGGTCGAAGGTGGCCTTCGACCATTTTTTGGTTGCCTCATTGTTTTGTAAGGAAGACCAATGGTCTTCATCCAGTGACTCTAATTTCAACAAGAACTACTCCATTGGAGCAGTGTCAGGTAAAAGCTCGATTGCAGTATGCAAAGTCATAATTTTGCACTCGATGGGGAGAGTGGCTTCAACCCCATGGACGAGATGGAATGGTGTAAAACTAGTGGAAGTTTTAATTATCGTGCGATAAAACCATAGTGTTGAAAACAACATATGATGCCAATTGGTCTTATGTTTGTTGACAGTACGCTGCAACATGGTTTTGGGGGCCTTGTTGATCGCCTCGACCTATCCATTGGATTGAGGTTAGTAGGGTGAGGTGAACTCATGAGAGAAGCCTAAATTTGAGGAAATTTTGATGAAGAGCTCGTTCTCAAAGTTTTTCCATGATCAGAGACTAGTTTTTGTGGTACTCCAAAGCGGGAGATGACGTGATTAAAGAAAAAACGCATTGCGGTGTCAACGGTGTTGTTTAAAGTAGGCATGGATTTGGCCCACTTGGTGAAGTAATTCACTTCCATGACAATTTACTTGTTTCCATTGCTGAATGGAGGGTTGGAATTCATGAATTCAATGCCCCATTTGCGAAAGGGGCTGGCTGTGATGACTAGGTGTAGAAGAGCGGGTGGCACTCATGCTTTGTTGGAATAAATCTAGCATTTTTCACACCATTTCACCGCATGGATGCAGTCGTGAAACAGTGTGGGCCAAAATTAGCCTGCTCGAATGATTTTGAGGGTGGTGGACATTCCAAAGAGGTGACCACCGCAAGTGCCACTATGGAAATCATTCAGAACCTTGTCGGCTTCGTCGATGGTCAAACATCGACAGAGTATGGTGTCGACCCCTCATCGATATAATATGTAACCGATAAGGAGATATCGAGGGGCCTGATGGTGAATATGTCGATGATCATCTCAAGAGATATGGGTTCCAAACTTCTGTGTGTGAAGGTAGACGAGGAGGTCATCGTACCAGGGGTCATCTAAGGGGATGTAAAAGAGGTGTTCGTCGGGGAAGTCCATGTTGATGAGTGAACTTGTAGCATCTAAGGGAAACACCGTAATGAGTTTGGCAAGGATGAGAAGTTTTTATCTGTTTGGATTTGAAAGCTCTAAGTCTTACTCCTGAAGGATAACGATCCATCGGGAAAATTTTCCATTGATTTTTCGGTGACTAATAAAGTACTGCATGGGGTTGGAATCTTCCATGACTTTTGTAGTGCAAAGCAAGATATAATGGTGCAGTTTCTGGACTACGAGGACAACTGCAAGGGCAAGTTTCACTTCATGATTTTACTTCAGGGGTGGCCCTGAAAGGTTTTTACTGATGTAGTAAATTACATGTTCGCGGCCATCATCCCCTAGCTAGATGAGGATACCTTCTACTGAGATGGTGGAGGGCGATAAGTAGAGAGTGTAGTCGCAATCATAGTTAGGTGGACTAATAAAAGGGGAGTTGGAGAGTGCCTCCTTTAGATCATCAAAATAAGTTTGGGCATGTTCATCCCATCGAAATGGGATATCGTGATGCAACAAGCGAAGGAAACCGTGTGCGCAAGTGGCGTAATCAGGGACAAAGTGTCGCAAAAATTTGGCTTTGCCTTATAGGCTCTGTAGTTGGGGTAAATTATAAGGTGGTGGAATTTCTATGATGGCTTGGACCTTGAGGGGGTATAATGTGATGTCGCGTTGGGAAATGATGAACCCAAGGAGGCGTTTAGCGGTGACACAAAATACACACTTGGGGGGGTTCAAGCGGATATTGTACTGATGACACCATTGAAACACAACTCATAAGTCATCTAGATGTTGAATATGTTTCTTATATCGAGCGATGAGGTCATCCAAGTAAGCAAGGATGATGCAAGCGAGATCATGAAAAATGTAATCCATATCCCATTGGAATGTCGCACCTACATTATTGATTCCGAAAGGCATGACACGATAGGAAAAAGTACCCCAAGGGGTAGTGAATGTGGTTTTGTACTGGTCTGTTAGATGAATCTGAATTTGATTATAGCCAGAGAACCCGTCCATGAAGGACAAGGTCTCGTGGCTGGTGCAATCATTGATAATTTTGTCGATGAAGGTCGTTAGGAAGTTGTCTTTGGGACAAGCATGATTGAGATCATGAAAGTCAGTGCAGACGCAAATAGTGCCATGTTTTTTGTTGATAGGGATGGTGTTGGAGACCCATGACATATATGCGATGGGGTATATGAACCCTGCAATGCATAATTTGTTAATTTTGGCTTTGATGGTCGCTGCTTTGGATGGGTGTAGTGGGCCTTTCTTTTGAGGTACATTTGTAATATCGGGCCATGTGTCTATATGATGTTTGATAATAGAAGGATCAATGCTGGGCATCTCTATGTATGACCAAGAAAAAAATTCCTGGTATTCCTGGAAGAGAGATTTGTAAGCTGAAA
This sequence comes from Picea mariana, assembly GCA_032191745.1. Lineage (NCBI taxonomy): Eukaryota > Viridiplantae > Streptophyta > Pinopsida > Pinales > Pinaceae > Picea > Picea mariana. The sequence goes on along the minus strand of JASDQU010101131.1, from coordinate 219,798 downwards.
TGTCTTCAAGGGAGCATGCAGCGTCAATGGTGATGTCTTCTACGATTCTAGGTTTGACAGAAATATTAATTTTAACACTGGGGGAAATGTTGGCCATCTATCCTTCTTCAAAATAATCGGGGGAAGGGATAGGGTTGTTGAACCAGTCTATATACCTGGATGGAATAAAATATTTTGTTTCGATTGCATATATGGAGTCTTGGCTAAGAGGCTCAAAGGCTTCCTATGAGAGAAAGAGTGCTCTGTGATGGAACACATTCCATGGGAAATCAGGGGTAGTTAATTCCTCGAGGATGTATTTGTCACAGTGGAACTGATGAGAATATAGAGGATCCAGGGGAGTGACATTGGTGGCTGTCACCATGTGATGGTCTTCTGGTGGTGAAGATGTAGAGGGGGTTACACAAGGAGGTTGCGACAGTTCACTCAACATGAACCAAATATCGAGATATTGCGGGTTACAAATTGTGGTCGGTCGTAAGATTTTCGTAGGGAAGTGAACCAGGGAATTGGGGAGACTTGGGGCCAAATCCTCATCTAGGTTGTCCATGAACCATGGAGGAGTGGTAAGTGCCTCACGCTCAGGAGAAAAAATATGAACACTATTGGAGAGGGAGTAGGGGGAATCACTTGTATCATAGGAAGTGAGGGGTTGGGAGGATTTTGAATAAGGGCCATTTAGTGACACATGTATTCAATGATCATAGGACACTGGTATGTGAAATGATCAAGTGAATCACAAAGAGAGTAAGGACATATCATCCATTTGTTGACTAAGGTTGTGACATAATGGATGTCAGTGACTCGAGTGCTTGATGACGCGGATGGAGAAGGTTCTTATTGAAAGCTTTGGCGTACTACCATTAGCATCAGTCGAAACTGAGGTAGTGAAGGGCAATGGTGGGTGTAATGGCCATACTCAAAACAGATGGCACATGGGAATTTAGTTTACAACCCTTTTCTACCTCTAGTAGGAGACATGGTGGATGAGGTGACGAGTGGTGTGGTTGCTTGAGGGATCTGGATTAAATTGCATAGTTTAGGAAGAGAGGGACATCTATTGGTGGGGTGTCTCACTTCCTTGCATAGTGTGCAAGGAGGTTTAAATCGAGGGGGGAGTGAATGGTGGGCTCTTTCTTCTTCCATCTGCCCCCAACTGTAGCGATGGTGTTGGCTAGTGGGGGGGCAATGGTGTCGTTGGAGTTAGGATTGGGATCTGCATTAGGGTTCCCTTAGTTTGGGGAGGGAGGGATGGTTGAGGGACCATCTCAGGTGGGTGTAGATACCAAACCTAAATAGAAAGCACCATGTTAGGAAGGGTAAGCATTGCGGCTACCTGGAAAGATTGTATGCCCAGTGTGGTAGAAGAAGGGGATTTGGGTAATGGCTTGGGGGACTGTCTCCCAAACTGGGATGTGAACCTGGGGGAGAGGGACATTTGGATCAAGTGGTGTTGGAGAGTTCTTAGGGGATTCCTGAGGTGGGAGTTCTGCAACTAGTGGGATGTCAGGGAGTGAAGAAGCCTCAATGGGAGGAATGGTATCTCCAGTGTTAGTTCTGTTGGAAGAGATGACACATACTTGAGCTGAGGGGTGTATGAGCGGGGGTGCTCTGTGGTATGTCCCTAGTAATGATGGATCTTTGAAAATTTTGAGGCCCATCTTGATGAGTGGGTAGGCATCAGAATTAGTGTTGACAAGAGGTAAGATGTTATCGATGTTTGAGGAAGGATTGGGCTCGTAATGTGAAACTTGGTCGATGGTGATGATCTTCCCATTGTGGTGGAACATCATCGTTCGAAATACAAAAGAGGTGATAACCTTCATATATTACATGTAACTATGTCCAAACAAGATATTGTAATCGAGTGGGGCATTGATAAACTCAACGTCAATAAGAATGGTTTTTCCCCTGAGTTCGATGGGGACATTTTGAAAGAGCCCACCAGGAGAAGATGGTTGTCCATCATAAGCTCTTAAAGTGATGGCAGATGGTATTAGCTCGAGGGAGCCAAGTTTCTTCCATATTGTTTTGGACATGATGCATGTGGATGCACCTTCATCAATGATGCACCGATGAACTGTGATGTTCCAAATTTTGACTGGTATCTGGAAAGCTACCAAAGCAGGGAGTCAGAGTTCCCCACAATCTAGATCAAAAGTGATGATTCTAGTATCAACAGGGTCGACTATCCTGAAGGAGGAATGTAATGATTTCTGTTGAGTGGGATGGGTTTGGAGGACTTCCAAGACTGACATGGTGGTAGGAGATTGCACCAAGTCATCAACCAAAATGTAATTGTGTGCTACCCTAGCCTGAGGGTTGTTGACATTCCATCATAATGGGATGCGAGGAATACGAAGGTGTGGTTCAATGTTAGGGCATGGAATCATCAAAGGTGGTCTGGTTGTAACTGGAATTGCTGCCGAAGTGGTGGGAGTAGATTCAGGGGGTGCGCTATATTGACAATTGCGTGTTTGTAGAAGGATATCTTCTTTGCTAGTGAGGAGGATAGTGTGATCCACCATATTCCTAGGCTTTTGATACTGTCCCATATATGGTGGGGCAGGGTGTACTTCTTGCTGAGTATTCATCACCCCTTGATGTGGAATAGGGTTTTGCAACACTGTCAGGGGTGGTTGTTGAAAATACTTTTGTGGGGCCTAATGAGGGGCAGGCGACGCTGGAGGATGTGGCACATTCATGGAATCTTTCATCCATTTGAATTCATCGATTTGGGGGTAGTGGTGTGTATAATGACCATGCTCAATGCAAAGGGCATAAGGGAAGTTCATCTGGAGGTTGTTTTTGTTCCTCCCTTGGCATTTGTTATTATTTCCCCCTTGGGGGTTCTAGTTCCCCTGATTCTGGTTGCCCCTAATAGATTGGTTCTGTTGGGAGTTATTCCCCCTAGGCTCGGGTTATTATTTTTTAGTTTTTTTCCTTTCTTTTTGGCATTATTATATTGATGGGACAGATTTGTCATATTTAGTTGTTCAAAATCTTGAAATTTCTGAATGGGAGAGGGATGAACAAGTTAACCCTTGTGTGTGGCTATCCTTGTGGAGGATCAATGGGTTGTGGAGGACCAGGGAATGGAAAATACAAATTATTTTGTGGCAATGATCCATAGGGTACATAGGAAGGCATAGTGATTTCACTAGTGCTTAGGGTGTAAGATGAGGTAGAGGGGGTACCAGAACTTGGTTGAACTACAGGGTGCATCATGGGTGTCGATGCAGGTCCACTCATGGGTGGAGGGGGTATAGTAGAGTATGGTGGTTGATAAGGGGGAGGAGGGTAATAAGGGGGTCCTCCATATATCAGTGGATGTTGGGGTGTACCATACATAGGTGGTGGTTGGATGTACAGATTGTGGTGTGTTATGGTACCGATCAATCCATCTGCTGAGTGAGACATCCCAGGTTTTTTCTGGCCGAATGGTACAGGCCTCGAGGCGTCAGGTAGTACTGTATATAAGTATCATGACTGTGAAAAAATGAGGTCATATTGTTGAGACTTGATGATGGCTTCTTCTTCCCTTTGGGGGAAGGTAGAGGCCACATCTTTGGCAAGGAGAGGGACAAGTGATCTGAGAAACCAATCGAGGAATTGTTGTTTGGTGGTTTCTGCTTTGCATAAACCACGTCACCGATTCCATTCATGAATGTGGTCAGTGATATGCATGGCCAAGGTTTTTTTAAACTTAGAGAGCAGTTATAGACCATTGTCATGGTGAATTGTTAGTTGAAAGAAGGTAAAAACTATCTTGGCCAATGATTCAAAAGTCACGTGGGACCCTGATTTTTTATCTACATACCACTTGGCTAATGGGCCTATGAGTGTGCACTAAAATAACCTTAATTGGACTGAGTCGTCCATGATGTTGTTTGAAGAGAACCATAGGTGGAAGGTCATGACATGGTTGGTAGTATATTCTCCTACTTTTCCTTCAAACTTGGGAATGTCTGAAGGTAGTTTGGTAGGCATTGCAGGCCATGTGGGGTTGTGCAATATAGGATCATTTGTGAGCTCAGTCAGATCCAGTGTGTTGAGGGAGGAAAAATATGGCATATTGAGTGGTGGTGGAGGATTAGTTTCAGCCATGGTGTGAGTGGTTTGTGTACCTGACCCGTGAGGTGGGTTAGGTGGGGTTGTACTTCCTCCTTGGGAAGAAGCTCACCCCCCGCTTCCTTATAAAGGAGAGCTAGTGGATGGTTGACCTTGGGGAGTGGACCCAAGTAAAGTGGAACCAAGAAAAGATGATACTAATATAGTAGCACTCACAGGGGTGTGAGAGGGTTGGGGTGATGAGTTGGCGAGACTAGGAACTCCTCCTAGAAGAGGAGGGAGGTTCTGCGAGCATCTGGAATGACGGGGATTCTATGGGTCCCCTATGATGTCTGACTAGAAAAGTGAATGTGTGCGAATGGTTATGAGAGTAATAAAATGAACAAGAGATTTTGTATAATTTTGGACCTTCACAATATATCTCACAATTGTATGTAATAACAAGAGTGTCATACATGAGTCAACTAAAAAGAAGCATACATGTGTGTAGGTGGATTTTGTCCGTGTGGGAGAACAAAAACAACAAATGCTCATGTCCTAAAAAGAGATAATGTCCTTCCTCTCAAATAGAATTGGACCTTCCAATAGCACTCAACAGTGGGGTATGAAGCCACCAAAAGAGGAACTAGTGAAGGATGAAACAATCAGTTATAATTAAGGGTAGAGGGTGCATGTCTCGAAAGAGCTGGCGATATTTTACAATAGCCACACAAAATCTGATCAAGGTGCAATTGCAGCCCACAATTGCCACCTGGGTATATGTCCTCAAATTTGGTCACTAGGTACCTCAGTCAAAGTGCGACATTTAGATTTTCAGCCTCAGAAATGGGTCATGGGTTGGATCCCATTGAAGAGGTGGGTGCCTCAAGGGGGGATGCACAGAACAACCGGACCTCAGCCTTTGACCCTTCACGAGTATATCCCTACCTTATGGTGTTAGGAACACTTGACTTGGAGGATTTTAAAGTTCCCTATTTGTCAACTTCTAATGTTTGAAGATGTGAGAACTAGATAATGGGGAGTTATTTGGATGCCTATCCCTGAGATCCTACCTAGACTAAAAAATATTATTTTGGCACCTACTGTGGAGGAAAACTTAGTGAGTTTTTAAGAAAACAATTTAGATGTGATTGTTTGTGAGAATGGGGGTGTGAACCAATATCGTTTGAATTAAGTGGGAGTGGATAATTTCTTCAAGAAAAAGTGGGACATTTCAGAATCCCTTTGGAGGACATGTACTTCAACCTCCACAATTCGAGATGAAAGTATGTGAGTGGGTAGTGACTTTCTGTGTGAGAAAGTGATAAAATGTGCCAAAATTTTTAATAAGTTAGGTGTCACCTTGCAGCATGTGAAATTCGTGTGGTCCTTACAAGTCTTTATTACCTATCTTACTATATGCCATTGGTACAACCTTGAGGAATTTTAAAGTCCCTAGAGAACTAGCATGTGGACATGTGGGTCCTTTCCAATCCTTTAAATTCCCTAATGTGATTTAATCTAATAAATATTCAAAATACTATCCTATATTGTGAACATGTGGGCATGTATGGGCCCATTACAATAATATTTAAACTCCCCTAGTGATGTAAACTAAGAAAGTAGCTTCAAAAATATCCTATTTTGTAGCACGTGGGCATGTATGGGCCCTTACAAATTTAAGATGTTTGAAAAGAAACTAAGAGGGGGCCCTAGGGCGGATTTGTCCTCTCCTAAAGGTTTTGTCTTTAAGGGAGAATAAATATTCCCTCAATCATTTTTCTGATTCTCAAGATCGCTCTATGGTGTGAGAGAAGAGAATACTCAATGATTGAAGTTTGATTTCTGGTCCCAATGCAAGTATTTATAATTGTGATAGTGAATGATTCCAGCTTATCTTTTACAATCAAACAAGCCATCCATGTGGTAACTCAAAGCAAAAAGAGGAAAACATATGGTTTTTAACCCCCTTAGTGCCTATGTTTTGACTAACCCTTCACGTGGAGAGGGAATATAAGTGTGGTGCAAATTACAAATTGCATAGACTCAAGACTTAGAAGGCTAGGGGCCTTCAAAATGTCACAAAAAATCCTTACAATGTTGAATTTATGGATAGATGCGTGGGTCACAGAGTAGACAGAGGTGCATGTGGTGCCAATGTGCAAACAAACAATGACCTAATGGTGCACATGTGTAGAATGCACTGAGAAACATGGTGTTGTTGGTGCACATGCTTTGAAGACGCGCCTATGAGCTGAAAAACCCGCACACATTCTGATACATGGTCGGGAAGGAAATTTTAAATAATATTCTCTTATTCCAGCTCTGAATTTGGATTTTTGCAGGTAGGATTGGGCCGATTATGTTCCCTATGTTAGCACTTGGTAAATTTCCTAGAGGTTGAAAAAGAAGAAATCTACAAAGGTAACCTTATCCAACCGCTTTTAAAGCTGGGATCTAGCCCTTCCAGCTTCAGAGAGGGATCTCTCTATATGATTTAGCTTTGTTTTAAACTCCAGATATTAGGCTAGATAAAAGGAACAAGTATGTTTTGTTGTAAAATGGTTTATAAATTGGTTGAGACAGCTTACACATCCATTGGGCTATGGGGTCTATATTTAATTAAATATGAGAAACAACTAGAAACGCCAAAGAAGTCCTTCACAGGGAGAGATAATACACTCACTAGATATTTAGTAATTAAAATGATGGACGGAAGAAAAGATAAGAAAAATAACTTCAACTAACAAGAAGTTAAGAATTTCTTAATTGAAGATATTAGAAGATAAACATTAAAATATTTTAGAATCGGAAACAGGGTATCAAAGATAAATCCTGCAACATTACTCTATTCATAAAGACTAGTTCCAGAAAAACACAATGATTACGAAGAAAGAAAACAATCAACTTAGAAGATTGACATCACCAGTGAACATATGCAAGAATCATGTAAAGTACCTCCTCTTTATTAATGGAAGATCTCTTCAAAAATAGTACAGTTTGATAGCGATAGGGTGTGCGAATCAACAACCCCCAATACTTCGAAAGATGAAGTATTTATAATTCAAAAATACAAACGTTCCTGTCATAACTGATCAGGACGTGCTCATGCTATTTTTAGTCTAACTAACTTAACTAATCAAAACTGCTTGATGACTCAATACAACTGTATGCTGAATTTCTGGGGTAGGCCGTTGGTGAGGTGCCTTCGCAACCTCTTATGACTGGACAGGTGACTGGATGGTGACATCTCATCTGCTAATCTAGTAGATCACACAGTTCTTCCCATCTGAGATGACCTGGAACTATGACTTTAAGCAGTCTCCGATATACTTCATCCTTGTCTTTGTACTTAGCAAATGTAGGCTTGATGATGAATATGTGTTTAATCTCATGTTGGATACTAATATCCAACTGCAAGGCATCCATGAATTCTTTTATTGTGATGCTTCTCTATATACCTACAAACTTGGAACTGTCCTTAGACACTTCAGTCAACCTTTTCTTGTAATCAGTGAGTGTCATTAATTTGTCATTAATGACCTTCAGACCAGGCAGGCCCTTCCTTTGAAGAGTGTCTATCTTGTTGAAAAACTTATGCACTCCTTGAGCCATGACTTGAATCTTTTCCTCAAGCTGAAGCATGAGACCTCTTTTGGTTAGAACCCGTTTCACCTCCAATATAGTTTATGTCCTGTCCTCAATCTTCAATTCTTCGAGTTCCTCCCTGGTCTTGGAATTCAGGAACCTTATGATTTCATTGGCTTGTGCTGGCATGTCTCCCAGCTCCATTCTGATTTTATCAACAGCCTGCTTGCTCCTCTCGAGCAACTCATTTTGTTCAAACATGATTTGAATCATTGGATAGATTTCATTTATTGACTTGGAAATATCTGTCTACACAATCTCTTTGACCTCAGCCAAAGTCTTCCCTGCCATTGTCTGTTTTTGGAGTTGCTGTAACTCCTTCCTGATTTGCTCATTCACCTGTTTTTCTTTGGATAGGCTTGCCTAGAAGGAAGTCTTTAGCTCTTGGAGGTTCTCCACTTATTTCTTAAGCCTGCTAATTTCTGATTCTTGCAGGTTCATCCTCTCCATGGACTTGGCAAGGTCTGTTGTTCCTTCTGGTAGTGTTGCAGATGGAATGGCTATCACTGTTGCTGTGCTTAATCCTAAAATTGGGATAGCACTTAATGGAATGCCTTCCATTGGCTTGGCTTGCTCTTTCTCCTTTAGCAGTCTCTCCATCTCAGCCTCCATCTCTTTTAGCTGAGCATTCTTCTCCATGAGTNTTTCTTTGTATAGGCTTGCCTAGAAGGAAGTCTTTAGCTCTTGGAGGTTCTCCACTTATTTCTTAAGCCTGCTAATTTCTGATTCTTGCAGGTTCATCCTCTCCATGGACTTGGCAAGGTCTGTTGTTCCTTCTGGTAGTGTTGCAGATGGAATGGCTATCACTGTTGCTATGCTTAATCCTAAAATTGGGATAGCACTTAATGGAATGCCTTCCATTGGCTTGGCTTGCTCTTTCTCCTTTAGCAGTCTCTCCATCTCAGCCTCCATCTCTTTTAGCTGAGCATTCTTCTCCATGAGTAACTTTAACATTTCATCCTTTTCCCCTTCCTTTTCGGCTATCTCCTTTGCCTGTGGGTCCTCTGTTGGAGGGAGCTTCAACTATTTTCTTAAGGACGCGATGTTGGCATTTTTCTTTTTAATCATCTCTTCGGTAGCCTTGATGTTAGCAGGATCGTAACCGATCTTGAGGACCAGCTCCTCCAACGTCTTGATTCTGTTGTCTTTCGCGAAAGATGATATTTTCTTCATCTTAAGTTGGGTATGGGCATTGTTCAAAGCTACCCGAAACTTTGATGCAGAAGCTGAAGCGTGGGCCAAAGTGTGGAAAACTATCTCCCCAGTTTGCTTGTGTAGATCCATCTGATCTGTTGGATGCACGTCTTTCGCTTGAAACTCAAAGGTGTCCCTTTTGTAATCTGATATCACCTTGGGATCCGGCACTTGTGCTTGGAGGTAAGACATATGCATCCTACCTTTTTCTGTGTCAAATGCCGAAAGAAGCCTATGCTGAGCTGTGGATGACTGCTTCTGAAACTGGGCATACGTGCTGCTAGTGAGAGTCTGGTTTTTCTTCTTGATCAAATCATACTTTTCAAAAATCCCAAACTTGGGCCTAGTCTTACTCGGCAGAGTATCTAAGGGAGAATCTGTGGATTTTAATGCTGTTGTAATTCCCTTGTGCTAACTCGAGACGAAAGGTAGAGTGACTGGCTTGACCCCTGTGGTGGTCACTATGGTAGTCGAAACGTTCTGTTCTATAGTTGCACCAGGCACTGAAACTGTCTTTGGCTTTTTTGAGTGTATTTGAAATTCCTCTGATGACACCTCCATTAGAGAAGGAGATGATTCCTGCCGAGGCCTCTTCTCCTTGGGGAACTGAGCTATGGTGGTCGGTAAAACACTCGTTGAAGGCGTCTGCTGTTCAACGTCAATTTGTTGTTCCACGTCCATCAAAGTATCGGGCTCCTATTCTGTCTGATTTGCAAATTTCTCGATTTCTGGCTTGGACTCATGTGCATATGGGACATTCTTATTTTTCACTCTCATTTCAGAAATGATCCCGCGGGGATCATAATGCCAGATGAAACTTGTAAGGAATTTCATCTCCTTTAACATTCTGTCTTCTTCCTCACCTGCACCTCTACTATTGCAGATGAAAGAACCAATCTGCCCTTTGATCCGCAATTGTTGCTTCTTCTTAAGGGAAACAATGTGAATAT
>JASDQU010101131.1:172972-209906 GCA_032191745.1 Picea mariana | reverse complement strand
AACTTGTAAGGAATTTCATCTCCTTTAACATTCTGTCTTCTTCCTCACCTGCACCTCTACTATTGCAGATGAAAGAACCAATCTGCCCTTTGATCCGCAATTGTTGCTTCTTCTTAAGGGAAACAATGTGAATATCATCAGAATTCATTATCTGTCTAATATATTCTAATGAAAAATTTTTTACCGGTACATATCTCGGCAGCTTGTAAGGTGCCAATTTGCACCCGTAAAATTGGATCTCAGAGTGATTCTGATACAAGTACTAGTCTCCTGTCTTTGCGTCTTCCGAGAGATGTAGAATTCTCTGGACCTTTTCATTTATTCGTGACTCAGGCCAGCCACCCAACATACTTACCACAGGGTGGTAAAATTGATCAATGAACGCTTTGAAGTCATATTCAACAGAGTTATGTTTCAGAAGAGAAGTCCACGCTGTGACTGGCTGGGGCTTCCCGTCGGCATCCATCTTCTGCATGGAGAAAGTGAACCTGTCGGCTTGAAAGTACATGAACATGTACGCCAGAATGAAGGAATATCTGACCATGCCCTCTATGGCGAAATTCAAAAATTATTCATGGATATTATTGGCCAAGAAGGTGCTGTAGTCGAACTGTGTGGTGGGTTGTTCATTGTTTGAGAAAATGGACAGAAAACCCATGATGGGCTCATCTACCCATTGATCAGTATAGTACCCAAGCAGGGCACAAAGGGAAGAAATGATTTGATTTCCTTTGGTAGATAACATAGAATAAGGGTAAGGGGGACTGGTGGAAGGGAGTGGAGTGGAAGTGGGGAGAAAAAGCTCGAAGATCTGAGCTCTCTGAGGGAAAGTCATTTTCTGATATAGCTCAGTGAGGATTTCTAAATTGAATGGGGACGCAGATTCAGCATGGGTAATTTGCATCATCTGGTCAATATCTTCAGGGGTGATGAAGAAGAGGACGTCTCCAGATGAAGAAATGATGGCTTTCTGGACGGGGATGTAATGGGCTTGGCATTTGAGGGCGAATTCTGGGAAATGATGAATCTGGGGAAAGAGATACAGGGGCAAATTGGACTCCCAGAGTCCAATTTTGTGACTCTAGTCTAGGAACACCTCCCGGAGCCATGACTACAGATTAGAAATGTTGAAACTGCAGATAGTATCTACTATCAATCGATCTTTATCGACCAAGGGAATTTTATCCAGGTCAACAGGAGGAGGAAGAAAAAGATTATCTTCTTCTTCCGCTTGTCTGGGCTTTGACACCATTTCAGCAGCCGTACCTGCAAATAAACAATATGTTAGTGAGGTCAACTGGACTGTAGGTGAAGGCGATGTGGAAGCAATGGAGGAATAAGAGGTTTCTGGAACGATGGATGAATAACGAATGAAAAGGGAAACGGTAGTTTTATTCAAAAATGGGTCGGTTTTGCACGGGAGATAGGTCAGCAGGATAACGGGTATGTTATCCTGTAATAAATGGACAACGGGCCACTAGGGATGAGGTGGCAGATGATGATGGCCAAAACATATGGATGAGTGACGTGGAGGTAGATGATTGGAGGTAAAAGTCACCGAAGGGGCCTGGTCATGAATGGGAAGGATAAAGGCCTGACAGCAGGGACTGACAGCAGTTATGGGATGGGACTCAAACCGGGAACAAGTGGGACAAGTGGAATTAGTGGAGAATGACGTCCATGAGTGACAGGATGTCAGAGAGCATGTGAAGGATGGCACTTGAGAACCAATAAACTGACGCCACGTATGAACAAGGGCCTGCCGAAGGAAATATCTTTTCCGGACCCCCCCCCTTCCATTAAAGGCAGAACAGACGGGGGGGTATGAAAACCAATGTGGATCATAGATTTAAATGCTCTGTTATGGGCCGTCCAGATGTACGCCCAAGTTATAACCAATTCCAGACCCCCCCCCCTCCGTTAAAGGTAGAACGGGCGGGGGGGCCCGGAATCCAATATGAGCCGATGATCTAAGCGCTCCTCTCTGAGTTGTCCAGATGAGCATACACGTTATTACCGATTCCGGACCGCCCCCCCCGGTTAAAAGTCGAATGGTCGAGGGGGTATGAAATGCGCTGTGAGCCGTAGATCTTATCGTCATGATCGAGACCAATGATAAGTGCAAGAAACATAGATCAGGGAGCGGAGACATATGTACTTGAGGAAAAACTTAGGATATAAAGCATTTTATGGGTTTTTCCCAAATTTTCACATAAAGCCACCAAGGAGATTTCATCTAAGCTATTCTAAGACCACGGGGACAAGGGGTAGTAATTTCATAGATCTGGTTTCATGAGTGGTTAAGCGAATGAGACAACTAACCTACTTGCTAACCTATCTACTTAGGACGATTAACCCAGATTAAACTGTTGGGTTAAGAAATTACTCTACCTAAGGGCTATCTGACCAGGATTAGACAGTCTGGTCAGATTTATTCACTAATCTAACCTAGGGGCTATCTGACCAGGATTAGACAGTCTGGTCAGATTTATTCACTAATCTAACCTAGGGGCTATCTGACCAGGATTAGACAGTCTAGTTAGATTTATTCACTAACCTATCAACATTGAAAATTTAAAAGAACTTGGCCATGCTTGAAAGGTATGACCAAGTTACTATTATTGCATGGGGCTTTTGTTTCAATTCTTTTATGCCCTCTTTTCTTTTTCTTTTCTTTTTTCTTTTTCTTTTTCTTTTCTTTTTTCTTTTCTTTTCTTTTTGTAAAATGAAAAATCAGTTGCCAATAAAACACTAGATACAGATACTATCCATAATATCCAAGTCATAAGTTGATTCCCATAATTTATGGGGTGATAACAACGGCTCCACCTGGGGATGCTACTTGCCCTGTTAAGTGCCAAGAATCCAGTTTCCTGTCACTCTGAACAGATCTATCTAGTAGCTCTCATTGGCCTGATTCACTTTTGAAAAATAGTGATCAGCAGCTTAGGGCCTTCTCTTCGGGCTTCAACCAACTGACCAACGTTCTTCACTCAGAAAATGCAAGTAAAAACTGAAAATTAAAACTGGTATGTACAATGGGGGGTGAGTTTCTTCAAATCCTTTACTGAGGTGGGACATAATGTTTCAACATTCTTCCATTCACAGGTGCTCCTGGCAGATCTGACCCATCATCATTGTTTAGCAAAAAGGCATTGTTTCCTCTGAAAGCTTGGATCCTGTATGGCCCTGTCCATAGATTGTCAAATTTCCCATGCTTTCCCTTGTCCTCGTTCCTGGCATCCCATCTCAACACCAGGTCTCCCAGCTCAAAATCATTCTCCTTGGTTCGTTTGTCAAAGATCTTCTTGATGTTTTCTTGGATGACCTGTGTTTTGTTGAAGACATCTTCTCTAGTCTGTTGCAAATAAATCATCTGATTGATTCGTCTCTGGGAGTCATTGGGCTCAACTTGTATATCCTAAAGTAACTTCATGACAGGGACTCCCAAAGAAGTTGGGAAAATAGCCTCAATACCATAGACTAGCTGGTATGGTGACATACCAATTGACCTTTGGGTGGTCAATCTATCTGCCCATAAGGCAAATACCAACTTATCATGCCATGATTTTTTGTTCTCCTGCAATGTTTTCTTGATGATATTTACCAGAGTTTTGTTTGACGATTCCGCCAACCCATTCCCTTGAAGATAGTAGGCCGTGGAATGCCCCAAGCCAATGTGGTACCGGTTGCAGAAATCTATGAGTTTCTTTGACCAAAAGGTCGTTGCATTGTCAGTAATGATCTTTCTAGGACAACCAAAACGAGACAAAATATTATTTTCAAGAAACTTGATAATTACGGAGTCAGTGGCTTGCCTGCTTGGTACAACCTCGATCCACTTGGTAAAATAATCAGTGGTAGTAAGAATCTACCTGTGTTGGCCCGAAGACGGAGGATGTATTTCTCCAATGAAATCAAGTCCCCATTGCTGGAAAGGAGCCTCAACTGAGATTGGTTTAAGGGGTAAAGGAAGGAGTTTCCTTTTACCCTCAAATAGTTAACACTGGTGACATACTGTTACTTTCTGATGTACGTCGGCAAACAGGGTGGGCCAGTAAAATCCAGCTCTGAGTATTTTGTTGGTTGTAACCTTCCAATTCAAATGGCCACCACATTCACCTGCATGAAACTCCTGCAACACTTTATCAACTTCATCTTTAAGTAAACAATTTAAAAGAATACCTGCAGGGTCTTTCCAATACAAATTTCCTTCTAGAATACAGAATTTCAGAGCTTTCAACTTTAAAAATCTAGCTTTAGTTTTAGTTAAACCAGGGGGATCTTGTAAATTTTGTAGCATGAATATAAGGTCTGCATACCATGGAGAGTTTAGAAATACCTCTCTAACGTTTGGAGTCGCCATCTCACCCTGTTCATATGCCACATCTAGAAAATTAATGTCAAGAGCTTGGAAGTTAGATTCAACCATCAGTTTAGCAAGGCCCTGGCCTTTGATCTATTTTGTGGGCTTAATCTCTATGTCATATTCTAGAATGACTGCAATCCATTTTCCCCTTCTCCCATCATGGTTGTCTTGTGTCAGGATATCTTTTACTACCGCATTCAGAACATAAGCTATGGTGTGGGAATGGAGAATATAGACCCTGAAGTCCTTTATAGCCTTTACCAGAGAAAAAGCTTTCTTCTCCATGATATTGTGATTCAAGGCAGCATCTCCTAAAGCTTTGCTGAAGAAGGCTATGGGCTGTTCATACCCTTCACTGTTCTTCTGCAGTAATACCGCCGCTATAGTATGTTCAGAGGTGAAAGAAAAAAGGTAGAAATCTTTAGTGAAATCGGGACTGATCAAGACTGGGGCTTCTGTGAGTGCTCGTTTTACCTGTTCGAAGGATTGCCTGGACTCAGAATCCCATTTTATTTTCGCGTCCTTTTTTAGCATGTTTGTAATGTTTCGGAGGAGCTCGGCTAGATTAGGAATGAATCTTTGAATAAAATTAATTTGCCCTATAAAAGACTATAGTTCTTTGAGGTTTCTTGGGTGTTCTAACTTTAATATGGCCTCTATTCTGCTGGGGTCAATTCTGATTCCCTCCTTAGAGATGATATGTCCCAGCAGTTTACCTTCTTCTAACCCAAAAAGGCACTTCTTGGGATTTAAAGAAATCCCGAACCTTCTACACTTTCCAAAAACTCGTCTAAGGTGCCGCAGGTGTTCATCATCAGATTGGGAAAACACAGTCACATCATCTAGATAAACGACAATAAAATTTCTTGACTCTTCTATGAAGGCAATGTCCATTGCCCTCTGGAAGGTTGCTCTTGCATTCATCAGACCAAAAGGCATCTTCACATACATGAAAGTGCCCCATGGTGTGGTAAAAGCGGTTTTTTCCTGATCGTCTGGGTGAACTAGGACCTGGTTGTAGCCTGAGAAACCATCTAACAAAGAAATTTGACTGGACCCAACAACTCTTTGCAGGAGATGATCCATTTTGGGCAAGGGGTAATTATCCTTCAAGGATGCTTTGTTCAGATTACGGAAATCTATGCAGAGTCTGATTTCCCCGGTTTTCTTTCGTGTGGGGACTAGATTAGAAACCCACTTAGAGAAACATAGTGGGACTATGATCTTGGCATCGTACATTTTCTTAATCTCTTTTTCTATCAAGGGAAGCAACTTGGGATTTATCTTCCTAAGTTTCTGCTTAAACGGTTTCTGGTCTTCCTTTATGGGAATCCTGTGTTGTATGATGCTGGTGTCATAGGCTTTCAAATCTTCATAGCCCCAGGCAAAAACATCTGAATATTCTTTGAATAGCTCAATGTACTTAAGTTTTTGTTCTGGGGGTAAATATTTGGACAGTTTGACCATCCTAGGCTTCTCTTCAGTTCCTATATCGCATTCCTCTACCTCTTTCCCATGAGATTCTATTTTTGGTTTCTTAGCTACATCGTCATTGTCAAACAGGTCTTCTAAAGGGACAAGCCCTCTAGGTAAAATATTGCTTTTCAATTGTAAAACTTTGGCATCCATTTCATCATCCCCTAACTCTCTTGTATATACTGTATTTTCTGTATTTACTGTATTTACAGTATTCACACTATCTATTTCAAACTCAGAATTATTTACATTCTCGCTTTCATTTTCTACATCTATGTTTGTAAATTCAAAATCGTTCTTGCATTGCAGAAAATCCTCTATCTGTTCATCATTTCCAAACACTTGCCAGTACCTGATATTATCGGGGACTTTCGGTCTGCATTTCACGTCAATAGTGTATGGGCGAGTTTGGCGGAAAGGAATCTTGCAGGAAGCAACTGACATAGCTAATCCATCAGCCAGAATATTCTGTCCCCTTGGCATTACCTGCAAGTCAACCTCATTAAAACATTTCAAAGAATCAAGAATAACATTTCTGTAGGCTCTAAGGCGGGGGTGTTTAGCAGCATATTCCCCTTTAATTTGTTTAATTATTAATTCAGAGTCACCCCTTACCATTATTTGCTTAGCACCAAATTTTTTCAACAGCTTCAGACCAAGCATTAAAGCTTCATACTCGGCAACGTTGTTAGTGCAGTGGAAATTTAACTTATAGGAATGATTTTCTGAATACCTTTTTCGATGATTATGCAACCAGACTCCATCTCCTGCTTCTTCTTTACTCACAGCTCCATAGAAATCCATACTCCAGAAATCAGCAGGGAAATCTTCCGTGATTACATTTTCCATCTTTGCTGCCTCACCTCTTTCTGGACCTTCATCTTGAATAGCTACATCTTCTATCAGTTGAGTATCTTGCTCTTCCGTATCACCATCATTGTACAAAATTAATGAATCTAAATCTGAATGAGCAGAGTAAAGGGGGTAATTATGAGGTTTCTCTTGACTACTGACCATATACTTCATCAGTGTTTCTTTGTATAACCTCCTATGTTGTCCAAACACTGGCATAGTGGCGTAAGACATATCCATCTGCAAGGTTCCTTTCAACTTAGCTCCCCAAGACCGAGACAACAACATACCATACTTTGGCAAGATGTCTGCAACCACCATGTCCATGACCATGCTTTTTGAAGGGATTTGAACCAGGGTGATGCAGAGGTCCTTAATCAGACCAATACATTTGACTTTGCTGGAGTCAAACGAATGCAGATCTTTGTAAGGCCTAGTAACCTCCAATCCCAGTTTTTCCATTACTGCTTTAGGCATTAGATTATGTGAGGCAACTGAATCCAGCATGGCATTATGCAATATCAAATCATGTATGTTCAAACTGATGTAAAAGGGAGCTACATCACCGGTATCATCTCGACCATCTACTTCAGGTTCGGAATGATCGTCAGTAAGGTTCACAGTGTCTGAATGTGTCACTGATCCAATAGTCAAGGCCTTGGTGCCTATGTTAGGTTCAATGGCTAATGCTTTTAGTACTTGTGAACGATAACCACTTCTGCTCATCAACTCTGTAAGTGAGATAGGAATTTTAATTTTGGCCAATTCTCCCTCCAGGATAAAAGGCACAGGAGTTCGGGTCTGATTCATTGATTCTGGTTGGTCTACCATATTCTTCTGCTCAGAAGTACTAGGTGTATTAACAGGTGAAACTTCGGGCTGTGCTGGTATTTTCAGTATGGTGATGTTTTTCCTCACCGGAGCGTCGGTCTTACCCTTCTCAGGAGTTTTTTCAGCAGTGGTCTGCTCAAGGGTTTTCTCAGTCTCAGCTACCTTCTGCGTTTCAGTTATCTTTTTTGAGGAATTTCCTTCTGTCTTATTACTTTGCAGATTGTATTGACGATGCACCTCCAAAATAGCGTTTTCAAAAGCCTGTTATCCTGCATCCTCGACCTCCTCACTTATCTTTGTTTGATTTATCAGAAAGAGTTCCTGCTCTTCTTGGATGAGGAAAATGGCCTCATTATCATGAATACCCATGATGTTAATGTGAGTGTCTTCCAACTCTTCAATCACCTCTTCCCCTTCATCAACATAGTTTTCCTGTAGAGGAGGTCTGATTGGCTGATCTGGGCCTCTCTGCTCTCTTTGATCTCTTTGATCTCTTTGATCTCTTTGATCTCTTGGATCTCTTTTCCTGATTTGAGGAGGGTTTCTTCTAAAATTGGGGTTTCGAATCTGAGGGGCAGGCATGTTGTCTCTCTGAGGATTTCTGTCTGAAATACTCGTTCTTTCTATCAATAATTCCAAACTTCTGACCACAGAATCTAATTTGGAATCAGTGTTTGATGTAGAAGGTTCTTCTTTGATCATGACTCTCCTTTCTGACCTTTGACGAGCCCGTTTCGGCAACAGATTAGCCTCCACACTAATAGCACTTTTTTGCATGTCCTCTAGGGTGGCAACATTTCTCTCTCTTAATTGGCAAGACATGTCAGCATCAAATCCATCAGGGAATTTAATCAATGCCAAACCCTGGGGAGGTTTGATTTCCATTGGGATTGCATTATACAAGTTGTTAAAACGGGTGCAATAGTCTTGTACTGTCTCCCCATGATTTATTTTTATATTCTCATATTCTGACAATATCTGGAGAGGGTTTTTCTTTACCTCCCACCGGTCAAGAAAACTTCTCTGGAACGCAACAAGGTCAGGGATTGATGCAGCGGGTAAAGCCTTGAACCATTTTTTGACGTCTCCCGTCAGACTCTGAGAGAAAAGTCTCATTTGAACGTCGACTTCGTCAACTTCTTGCAAATCAAAGTAGTTGTTCATTTTATCCACATGTTGTTGTGCGTTTAAAGGTCCAGTTGCATCAAACTGTGGAAGTCTCATCTGGTAGTCTTGGGGCATGGCATGTAGTGGTGCGGCCAGCACTAATGGGGCATATCGGGCTGCCATGACGGGTGGAGGAGGTGGGACGACGACCTGGATGGTAGGAGAGGTAGCGACTGAAGATGAGGACGAGGAAGGACTGGGCGGTGTTGAGATAGTGATTTGTAGTTTAGTTGTAGGAGACAAGACCTCGGGGGTTCGAGGTTGCAACGCAGTTGGGTCAAAGATGAGCTTAGACAAAAAAGTTTCAGACCGTGTTCTAACAAGGTTTCGTGGCGGCTGAAGATCAAGATCAAGGTTTTGAAAGATATCTGGTTCTCCGGAAAAGGAAGGAGATTTATGAAGGGGAGTATAACTCGCTGAACTGGAAGCTAAGGTCTTTTGCCTCAACAATTGCTTGGGATTATCTATCGTTGTAGAGGGTTCTGGGTCTGGATGAGATCGAGTGTGAACTTTCTTGGGAGCCAGAACTCTTTTTGGTTTTTATATATATACCTTTTTTTAATTTTTATTATGAGTCTGAAAATAATATATACAGAGTGAATCAACCTCTAAACATTACTTTCTTCTCAGAACCAAACGTTCTTTTTAGGGGAAAGAAAACATGAGATTGTCAGTTTTAGTTTTTTCCCCAGTGGAGTCGCCAATTATGTTAGCACTTGGTAAATTTCCTAGAGGTTGAAAAAGAAGAAATCTACAAAGGTAACCTTATCCAACCGATTTTAAAGCTGGGATCTAGCCCTTCCAGCTTCAGAGAGGGATCTCTCTATATGATTTAGCTTTGTTTTAAACTTTAGATATTAGGCTGGGTAAAAGGAACAAGTATGTTTTGTTGTAAAAGGGTTTATAAATTGGTTGAGACAGCTTACACATCCATTGGTCTATGGGGTCTGTATTTAATTAAATATGAGAAACAACCAGAAACGCCAAAGAAGTCCTTCACAGGGCGAGATAATACACTCACTGGATCTTTAGTAATTAAAATGATGGACAGAAGAAAAGATAAGAAAAATAACTTCAACTAACAAGCAGTTAAGAATTTCTTAATTGAAGATATTAGAAGATAAACATTAAAATGTTTTAGAATTGGATACAGGGTATCAAAGATAAATCCTGCAACATTACGCTATTCATAAAGATTAGTTCCATAAAAACACAATGATTACGAAGAAAGAAAACAATCAACTTAGAAGATTGACGTCACCAGTGAACATATGCAAGAATCCTGTAAAGTACCTCCTCTTTATTAATGGCAGATCTCTTCAAAAATAGTACAGTTTGATAGCGATAGGGTGTGCGAATCAACAACCCCCAATACTTCGAAAGATGAAGTATTTATAATTCAAAAATACAAACATTCCTGTCATAACTGATCAGGACGTGCTCATGCTATTTTTAGACTAACTAACTTAACTAATCAAAACTGCTTGATGACTCGATACAACTGTATGCTGAATTTCTAGGGTAGGCCGTTGGCGAGGTGCCTTCGCAACCTCTTCTGACTGGACAGGTGACTGGATGGTGACATCTCATCTGCTAATCTAGTAGATCACATAGTTCTTCCCATCTAAGATGACCTGGCACTGTGACTTTAAGCAGTCTCCGATATACTTCATCCATGTCTGTGTACTTGGCAAATGTAGGCTTGATGATGAATATGTGTTTAATCTCATGTTGGATACTAATATCCAACTGCAAGGCATCCATGAATGCTTTTCCTGTGATGCTTCCCTGTATACCTGCAAACTTGGAACTGTCCTTAGACACTTTAGTCAACCTTTTCTTATAATCAAGGAGTGTCATTAATTTGTCATTAATGACCTTCAGACCAGGCAGGCCCTTCCTTTGAAGAGTGTCTATCTTGTTGAAAAACTTCTGCACTCCTTGATCCATGACTTGAATGTTTTCCTCAAGCTGAAGCATGAGACCTCTTTTGGTTAGAACTCCTTTCACCTCCAATATAGTTTATGTCCTGTCCTCAATCTTCAATTCTTCGAGTTCCTCCCTGGTCTTGGAATTCAGTAACCTTATGATTTCATTGGCTTGTGCTGACATGTCTCCTAGATCCATTTTGATTTTCTCAACAGCCTGCTTGATCCTCTCGAGCAACTCATTTTGTTCAAACATGATTTGAACCATTGGCCAGATTTCATTTATTGACTTGGAAATATCTGTCCACACAATCTCTTTGACCTCAGCCAAAGTCTTCCCTGCCATTGTCTATTTTTGGAGTTGCTGTAACTCCTTCCAGATTTTCTCATTCACCTGTTTTTCTTTGGATAGGATTGCCTAGAAGGAAGTCTTTAGCTCTTGGAGTTTCTCCACTTCTTTCTTAAGCCTGCTAATTTTTTATTCTTGCAGGTTCATCCTCTCCATGGACTTGGCAAGGTTTGTTGTTCCTTCTGGTAGTGTTGCAGATGGAATGGATGTCACTGTTGTTGTGCTTAATCCTGCAATTGGGATAGCACTCAATGGAATGCCTTCCATTGGCTTGGCTTGGTCTTTCTCCTTTAGCAGTCTCTCCATCTCAGCCTCCATCTCTTTTAGCTGAGCATTCTGCTCCATGAGTAACTTTAACATCCCATCCTTTTCCCCTTCCTTTTCGGCTATCTCCTTTGCCTATGGGTCCTCTGCTGGAGGGAGCTTCAACTGTTTTATTAAGGACGCGATGTCGACATTTTTCTTTTTAATCATCTCTTTGGCAGCCTTGACGTTAGCAGGATTGTAACCGATCTTGAGGACCAGCTCCTCCAACGTCTTGATTCTGCTGTCTTTCATGAAAGATGATATTTTATCCAGCTTAAGTTGGGTCTGGGCATTGTTCAAAGCTACCTGAAACTTTGATACAGAAGCTGAAGCGTGGGCCAAAGTGTGGAAAACCATCTCCCCAGTTTGCTTGTGCAGATCCATCTGATCTGCTGGATGCACGTCTTTCACTTGAAACTCAAAGATGGCCCTTTTGTAATCTGATATCACCTTGGGATCCGACACTTGTGCTTGGAGGTAAGCCATATGCATCCTACCTTTTTCTGTGTCAAATGCTGAAAGAAGCCTATGCTAAGCTGTGGACGACTTCTTCTGAAACTAGGCATACGTGCTGCTAGTGAGAGTCTGGTTTTTCTTCTTGATCAAATCATACTTTTCAAAAATCCCCAACTTGGGCCCAGTCTTACTCGACGGAGTATCTAAGTGAGAATCTGTGGATTTTAATGATGTTGTAATTCCCTTGTGCTGACTCGAGCCGAAAGGTAGAGTGACTGTCTTGACCCCTGTGGTGGTCACTGTGGTAGTCGAAACTTCCTGTTCTATAGCTGTGCCGGGCACTGAAACTGTCTTTGGCTTTTTTGAGTGTATTTGAAATTCCTCTGATGACACCTCTGTTACAGGAGGAGATGATTCCTGTCGAGGCATCTTCTCCTTGGGGAAATGAGGTGTGGTGATGGGTAAAACACTCGTAGAAGGTGTCTGTTGTTCAACATCAATTTGTTGTTCCACGTCCATCAAAGTATCGGGCTCCCATTCTGTCTAATTTGCAAATTTCTCGATTTCTGGCTTGGACTCATGCGCATACGGGACATTCTTATTTTTCACTCTCATTTCAGAAATGATCCCATAGGTATCATAATGCCAGGTGAAACTTGTAAGGAATTTCATCTCCTTTAACATTCTGTCTGCTTCCTCACCTGCACCTCTACTATTGCAGATGAAAGAACCAATCTGCCCTTTGATCCGCAATTGCTGCTTCTTCTTAAGGGAAACAAAGTGAATATCATCAGAATTCATTATCTGTCTAATATATTCTAATGAAAAAATTCTTACTTGTACATATCTTGGCAGCTTGTAAGGTGCCAATTCACTCCCGTAAACTCGGATCTCAGAGTGATTCTGATACAAGTACCAGTCTCCTATCTTTGCGTCTTCCGAGGGATGTAGAATTCTCTGGACCTCTTCATTTATTCGTGGCTCAGGCCAGCCACCCAACATACTTACCACAGAGTGGTAAAATTGATCAATGAACGCTTTGAAGTCGTATTCAACAGAGTTATGTTTCAGAAGAGAAGTCCATGCTGTGACTGGCTGGGGCTTCCCGTCGGCGTCCATCTTCTGCATGGAGAAAGTGAACCTGTCGGCTTGAAAGTACACAAACATGTAAGCCAGAATGGAGGAATATCTGAACATTCCCTCTGTGGCGAAATTCACAAATTGTTCATGGATATTATTGGCCAAGAAGGTGCTATAGTCAAACTGCGTGGTGGGTTGTTCATCGTTTGATAAAATGGCTGGAAAACCCAGGATGGGCTCATCTACCCATTGATCAGTATAGTACCCAAGCAGGGCACAAAGGGAAGAAATGATTTGATTTCCTTTGGTAGAGAACATAGAAGAAGGGTAAGGGGGACTGGTGGAAGGGAGTGGAGCGGAAGTGGGGAGAAAAAGCTCAAAGATCTGAGCTCTCTGAGGGAAAGTCATTTTCTGATATAGCTCAGTGAGGATTTCTAAATTGAATGGGGACGCAGATTCAACACGGGTAATTTGCATCATCTGGTCAATATCTTCGGGGGTGATGAAGAAGAGGACATCTCCAGATGAAGAAATGATGGCTTTCTAGTCCGGGATGTAATGGGCTTGGCATTTGAGGGCGAATTCTGGGAAATGATGAATCTGCTGAAAGAGATACAGGGGTAAATTAGACTCCCAGAGTCCAATTTCGTCACTCTGGTCCAGGAACACCTCTCGGAGCCATGAATGCAGATTAGAAAAGTCGAAACTATATATAGTATCTGCTATCAATAGATCTTTATCAACCAAGGGAATTTTATCGAGGTCAACAGGAGGAGGAAGAAAAGGATTATCTTCTTCTTCCGCTTGTCTGGGATTTGACACCATTTCAGCAGCTGTACCTGCAAATAAACAATACGTTAGTGGGGTAAACTGGATTGTAGGTGAAGGCGATGCAGAAGCAATGGAGGAATAAGAGGTTTCTGGCGTGATGGATGAATAACGAATGAAAAGGGAAACGGTAGTTTTATTCAAAAATGGGTCGGTTTTGTGCGGGAGATAGGTCAGTAGGATAACGGGTATGTTATCCTATAATAAATGGACAATGGGCCACTAGGAATGAGGTGGCAGATGATGGTGGCCAAAGCCTATGGATGAGTGATGTGAAGGCAGATGATTGGAGGTAAAAGTCGCCGAAGGGGGCTAGTCATGAATGGGAAGGATAAAGGCCTGACAGCAGGGACTGACAACAGTTATGGGATGGGACTCAAACTGGGAACAAGTGGGACAAGTGGACTTAGTGGAGAATGACATCCATGAGTGACGAGCTGTCAGAGAGCATGTGAAGGATGGGACTTGAGAACCAATAAATCGACGCCACGTATGAACAGAGGCTCGCCGAAGGAAATATCTTTTTTGGGCCCCCCCCTTCCATTAAAGGAAGAACGGACGGGGGGGTCCGGAAACCAATGTGGACCGTAGATTTAAATGCTCTGTTCTGGGCCGTCCAGATGTGTGCCCAAGTTATAACCAATTCCAGACCCCCCCCCCCTCTGTTAAAGGCAGAACAGGCGGGGGGGTTCAGAATCCAATATGAGACGATGATCTAAGCGCTCCTCTCTGAGTCATCCAGATGAGCATACACGTTATTACCGATTCCAGACCCCCCCGGTTAAAAGACGAATGGTCAGGGGGGTCCGGAATGCGCTGTGAGCCGTAGATCTTAGCGTCATGATCGAGACCAATGATAAGTGCAAGAAACATAGATCAAAGAGTGGAGACATATGTACTTGAGGAAAAACTTAGGATATAAAGCATTTTGTGGGTTTTTCCCAAATTTTAACATAAAGCCACCAAGGAGATTTTGTCTAAGCTATTCTAAGGCCATGGGGACAAGGGGTAGCAATTTCATAGATCTGGTTTCATGAGTGGTTAAGTGAATGAGACAACTAACCTACATGCTAACCTATCTACTTAGGACGATTAACCCAGATTAAACTGTTGGGTTAAGAAATTACTCTACCTAAGGGCTATCTGACCAGGATTAGACAGTTTGGCCAGATTTATTCACTAATCTAACCTAGGGGCTATCTGACCAAGATTAGACAGTCTAGTCATATTTATTCACTAATCTAACCTAGGGGCTATCTGACTAGGATTAGACAGTCTAGTCAGATTTATTCACTAACCTATCAACATTGAAAATTTAAAAGAACTTGGCCATGCTTGAAAGGTATGACCAAGTTACTATTATTGCATGGGGCTTTTGTTTCAATTCTTTTATGCCCTCTTTTCTTTTTCTTTTTCTTTTCTTTTCTTTTTGTAAAATGAAAAATCAGTTGCCAATAAAATACTAGATACAGATACTATCCATAATATCCAAGTCATAAGTTGATTCCCATAATTTATGGGGTGATAACACCCTGTAAGGTAAATAAGTCAGAAAGAAGTGCTCAAACAACCCAAAATAGGGAGGAAAATGATACCTTCCCCAATATGGTCGCTAATCTGTTCTATCCTTTTCATCACTTGAATGAGCAAAAGAGGGACACTTGCAAGTCCAATTGGGTCAGCTGAACAGGACAAAAGTTAGTGTATGAGTCCAATGACTCGATCACATGAAATAAACAAAAAACTAAGATAATAACAATTAAAGAAACAAAACTAAAGTGCATAAGGAAGTTAGAACCAAAATCAATCGAACAATTGACGAATATTTATGCCACCAATGGATAGATTTATTAGTGGGAAAACAACAAAGAGAAAGGGTGACTTATGGGTCCCCTCTTCCTCCAAGGGAGGGCTCTTGAATCCTGTATGTGAGAGATCTTCTTACAAATACCAAACTAAAAGGAAATGGTGAATAAATCCAAAGCTCATTCCCCCAAGAGGTGAGGTGAATAGCTCAATGAAATGATTCTAGTATGCTCCAAGAAGGAAAGAGGTTCCTTGTAGGAGAATAGAGGCACCATAACAATAAAAATAGATTCTTGAAAATGTAGTGCACCAATGGCCTCTTTTTATAGAAAATATTTGAGGCATTATCCAACTGGTCTTTAGTGTGAACAAGGAGACCTTTAGGTATTTGACCAGCACCCCACTCGAATTCAGTTTGGATTTGAGGGTCAAATCGACTTGGGAACTAAAACAGAAGTGGGTGGGAGGCCAACCAGAATCATAAATGCATTGTTCTCAGGTGTGCGTGGATTTTTTCATCCATAGTCGCGCATCGGGCGCATATGCACTTTTCTGACATTTTGGACTAGTGCACGTGCATGCGCTCCCTTTGTATTCTGAGTGCATGTTGATTTTATAACCAGTTGCATAGTTTGTGCCCTTTTGGAAATGCATTGTTTTGGCCATGAATGAACTAATATGTGTTTGGAGATGTTGGATTCATTTAACCATTTGTGGACAAAGTTTCAGTGATAACAATAGCCATGTAGGAGGAGCATGACTCTCTCCTCGAGAATCAGACTTGGGATCTGGTTCCAATTCCACCAGGGATGAAACTTTTCATATGAAAATGGGTCTACAGGACCAAGAGAGCAGCAGATGATTAGGTGAGAAGGTACAAAGACAGATTAGTTTCAAAAGGATTTCAACATATTCATGGGATAGATTATGATGAGACCTTTTCTCCTGTATAAAATATGGACTCCATTCTTTTGGATCTAGCCATTGCAATAGCCAAAGGATGGGAAGTTCACTAGATGGATGTGAATAATTATTCTCTTCATGGTGACCTTTCAGAGGAAATCTACATGGAGCAGCCATAGGGGTTTATTCATAACTCATCTTTAGTATGCGAAATGAAGAAGTCTCTCTATGGCCTCAAGCAGACACTTAGAGTATGGTATGAAAAGATAGATTATTACTTAATTTCACATGATTTTGTTAGATGTAAATCTGATTCCAATGTTTACATGATGAGGAATAGTGACTCTATGATGATATTAGTACTTTATGTTGATGATCTTTTGATCACTGGTAGCTCTGCTTTAGCCATTTCTTTGGTCAAAAATATTTTGCATGACAGGTTATCTATGACAAACATGGGTCCACTCCACTTATTTCTTGGTATTGAGATCAATCATGATGATTTAGGCATCAAACTTTCTCAGGCTAAGTATGTTAGGGATCTTCTAGATAGATTCCACATGACAGACTGTAAGTCTACACCTACACCCTTCTTATCTGGGATCAGACTTGAGGATGGAGGGTATACACCATTAGTGGACAACAATTTGTATTGAAAGTTGGTGGGGAGTATTCTATATCTCACCCACACCTGTCCATATATCTCATATGTGGTAGGAGAAGTTTCCAGATACATTCAAGAACCCGATGATCTACACTGGAAGGATGCCAACCACATCCTCAGATATGTTCAGGGCACCATGAGTTATGGGATTCACTATGCAGCTGGTTGTGCATTAGATCTCATAGGATTCATAGATTCATATTGGGATGATGATAGCAAAGATCACAAGTCCATGTCTGGCTACACTCTCAGTTTGGGGTTTGGCCCAATTTGTTGGTCAAGTAATAAGCAATTAGCCACTGCTTTATCTTCCACAGCGGCCGAGTACAGAGGAGTATTTAACGGTGTCATTCAAATACTTTGGCTTCAACACTTCCTTACTGATATTGGTATCTAGTTTCACTGTCCGACTATCATATGGTGTGACAATCAGAGTATACTGAAATTTTGTAGAGATCCAGTACAACAACAGTGAACCAAACACATTGAGGTCCACATGCATTTCATTAGAGAGTTAGTACATGACATGATCATTGATTTGCAGTTCTATCCTTCCTATGAACAGACTGCTGACATATTAACCAAGATA
The DNA here is from genome assembly GCA_032191745.1 of Picea mariana. Taxonomy (NCBI): domain Eukaryota; kingdom Viridiplantae; phylum Streptophyta; class Pinopsida; order Pinales; family Pinaceae; genus Picea; species Picea mariana. Next base: position 192,302 of record JASDQU010101131.1, on the reverse strand, counting down.
TTCACTGAGAAAAAGTTTTAGAATTTGCGGGATCATCTTGTAGTGAAGAACATGGTTTCCTAGAAACTACCTTTTCTTCTTTTGATACATTGTCCTTTGATGGGGGGTTTTGTTCCCACATGGTTTTACCTCTTTCATCGATTTTATTCAGTGTTCATTAGTTGCATTGTAAATGAGTACCTAATATGTCCTAGTAGCCGAGACTCATTTTTTACTCCATAGTGATGTTCAGGCGGGGTGTTGGAGAAATTTTTATTTTCGGCACACTAGTTCAGTGGGAGTAACACTAGTTCATTGGGAGTTATCTGACTAGTTCTGTTTTAGACTTTCTAATCTTATACCATCACTATTATGCATGCATTCCTAATTATAGGATGTCATTGCATATATGAGTGAAGACCACTCACTCATTGATTAGATCATAATATACATTGATTCTCATTCTTCATTGTGTATCTCTCTTCCTTTTCTTGATAAGCTTTGTTTGTGTATGCTTTAGCTAGGTATCCTGTGTAGTTTTCCATGAAACAATGGAAAAATTAAACATGTATACATAGGCATTCCAACCCAAAACATGTACAATGATCTTTAGAATTATATTTATTGTAGCAGTTCCAACCAGCATGCTGTCCTTCCCTCTCAGCCATGCACAACCCAAAGAAATGAACCCCTTTCTTTTCCATGAAGTCTCTCAAGCTGTTCCAATTCTCTTTAGGACTCCAGTGCACTCGGCCAGGGAGTTTTAGATTTTTGGCCTCCATAACTCTAACTGCAACAAGTCCATTGGACTTTATTCATTTTATGCCCTTGTTATTCAGTTGCTCCAACATCACCTTCTTATTTTCCCTCATAGTCTAGTACTTTTATAGATCCTCAACATTCATCATTTTCCTACAACATTTCAAATCAACGAGCATGTCAATTCACAATTTGTGCATATTATTTATTTATTTTTGTTCCTAATCTAAGAGTAAATTTTCATAATTCAGTACAATACTTATCTATGTAGTTAGTGGATCTACATCCATATGGTTGTCTCGTTAACTTGGCTCACTATTTTCCTTGACATAACCATTGTGTGCATGATCCCAATCAATATATTACAAGAACTATCACAGTGTCCTCTTACTCATGGTCACTCACCTTCCATACCCAAGCTCAGTCATCCCCTTCTCCGCTATACAGTCTCTCAGGTGATCCATCTTGCTTGACCAAGGATTTTTTGCACAAGAAGATTTATAGGGACACATGGTTCTCATGTCACAATATTATCCCTTTCCATTCTTTCCAGCTAGCATATCCAACATCTCATTTGTATTATACACATACAGTCATCATGAGATATCATTATAACCATTTTCAATCATAAATGTCAAATCTATTTTATACAAGAAAACAAAATTTTCCAAGCATGAGGTTTATGCTCATAATGTGTAGCTCTGTAGTTGTAGATATCAGACTTCCTTATGTCTTACATCCCTTCCATATTCAAGACCATCCTACGTGCAATTTTCTTGATTTACATTTAGCCAAAACAATTTTTCAGTAATTATTAAATTATAATTCCCAAAATCATTTTATATAGGAAAAATAAAATTTCCAGACATGAGCTTCTGCTCATAATTATTTGTCTCTTCCAACAATAGGCACAGGTCTTCTTTATGGGCTTACTACACTGCCATATTCAAGACCCTTTCTTCCTGCAATTTCAACATTCCTCAACCAAACAAATTCTCAATATATCATGTACAATCTATATATACATGGTAACTATTCAAAACAAAATCACAAAGTGATCTCAAAATTGTTTACAACTACAATTCAATCACTTCTATTAATCCAACTATCAATTGGAACAAACTCATCATTACCTACACATGTATTATCAACCAATATTTTCTTTCTTCTATCCAGAAATATTTTTATTACTTTGTCTCCCCCAATAGAGCTTTTCTGTAATTTATCATTATGTAGATACTTTAACCTGCAAATTTCTTGTTATAATATCTAGCAGTTCCTGAAGTGTTTTCAACTTCATGCATTAGCAATTCTCACATCATTTCAACTGTTAGCATAATCATTTCAATGTTATATAATATATACTGCATTCACCCCATTGCATTCAATAATTCATGTAATATCACTTGTAACATTTTTAATAGCTCCAAAAACTAATCTTGAAATTGTATCAACAACAATCCAATCAACCTCAACTAGTATTCGTATTAAATATAATGCATATATCCATCATTATGCATTTTCAGCACCACAAGATTTTCATAATGCAACAATTAATTAGTAGATAAAATAACAATCAATCTGCCAATACCCATGGCTACCTCTACACAATGCATCCATGCATTGGCTACATAATACCACATGACTATGTCATGCATTCCACCATGATGAGTTGGATGGTCTAGCCAATGCCTCAACACATCATCCACACACTTCCTAATACTTGTCTAAATATTTGGATACCTTCCTTTTCAACCCAAACACAACACCAAGAATATAATTATCAAGTTCTCTTCAATGTTGACAAAGAGGTTGTAGTCAAAACATCAGATATACAATATATACCATTGAGAACTCACATAGCGCTATAGCCTTTCCACATCCAACCATATTATGGTTGCACACATGACTAGCTCTATGTATTTTCATTGTTATAGAAGGATTATCTCTCCTAAATTAACCTGGTTACGATCCCATAACCAATCATAACATAATATGCAACCAACAGTTTATCTAAATGCATTCTAGCATCACCAACATTTACATACTCTAGGCCTTTGGCCATTACATATCAATTTAAATATTGAAAATTAACTGAGGGAATTCTTACCTCAATCCCCTTCAACATGTATGCATCAAAAGAAAATAAATTCATACCTGCATGGTTGTTATCCACCTACTTGTTGCTATATGATCAAATGATATTTGTAGAAGCTCACAAACTTGCTCCTTCATCATTTTGATGACCATTCCTGCCACCCTCATGGGTCTTCACCTAGATGGAAATTATAAGAAACAACAACATCCACAAATTTAACCATGCTATATCATTTGTTTTGAATACATAATCCATCATTAGTCATACTTGATTCCCATGACATCATTATTTCGTAATAATAGACTATTAAGTTCACAAGAATGTTATATGCATATCCAAGCATGTGCAATTACACATCCATAAGAGCCAAACATTTACTGTCAGCATGCCTACTAATGCATATGCATTTTAACTTCATTGTATACCTTATGAATTCTAGTGGATTTCTATTTCAACTCACTTATTTATTTATTTATTTATAATGTAGCTAGTTGTCCTTGAACTCCTTCAGATCCTTTCTTCCTTGTGATCTCCCATTCTACTCATCTGCACTATTGTTCCCTGGTATAAAAACTTTTCATCCAAGTTCCATTTGGCCATTCTGCAATCTAACCAATGTGTTCTATTTCCAACAACCTCTGCTAGGAAATCATATCCAACTTTACATTTGTGAAACATTCCAGCACCCTGGAAATAAGTATCTCAAACATTCGATCACCCTACTACAACATTCTTGAATAAAATACTATTACTCCTAGTTTTCCATTAGGTTACTTCATTAACATTTCCTCGTGAAACCATACCTTTCACACTTAATACCATTTCCAAATGGAAGTCCATTTTCATTTAGTGACACTTTTCAAGTGAGAGAGAATTTCAATTTCTCTACATTGGCATCCTTCTTCCACTATGAACTCTGATATCATAAGTGTATTTCTTTCACTGAGTACTTTTATACAAGTAGATAAGTCATATCTAACAAATCCTTCCTTGTAACTCCTATGCTTGACACATAGAGATTATTCACACACCACCTCTTAAGCTCTTCATTTTATTCCACATCAAGCTTGCAACTGTCTACACATCTCTACCTTTAAGGACATGGAACCTTAATTTTCCTTTTTATGCCCATTAATAATATTATTCAATTGTTAGCTTCATGTCCTATGCGAGGATTCTTTCTTTTATAGTACCTGCAATTTATTCTCCTTCTGGAGTATCAACATAATAATTCTTCTATTATGCTCTTCTCGAGTTCTTTATCCACTTTCCATTACTTTCTCTGTAGCTCTTTATTACCTCATCCAACTTTTGTAAGCTATGTCATTCCCCCATGACCCTAACATCTGATCCTATTCTTGAATTGATATGGCTATACCCCTAATCCTGACAAACCTGCAAGAAACCATATTGTTAGAATTATACATATCATACAAAATTGTCAATTAAATTGACATGTACCTTTTATGTTTAATTTATGAAGAAAATATATAATAGTTATCCAATTTAGAATAATTTTAGGCCATTCTCCTCTGAATCAGCCTTCCAACGGCTATAATTTCTCTCTAGTCGGATATCTGAGTTGAAAGTTAGGGCTCACCGAAAAACCACTTCCACCCCACTTAGTTGATACAACAAATCGAATTCCACACAGGCACTTCCTTCAAACCCCTTCCCCAGGTGACAACGGCTCGAAAATGTGGGCTTAATCCTTCCCTAGAGATTTTATTTCTTCAACACAAAAATAATTCGGCCACTATCCCCCTTTTACTTCTACCGAAGTCTCATAGGACCAAGGGATATGACTGAGTGCTTAGCTAGAGGTGCTTCTCCAGAGATTCGAGACATCGGGGCTCCGGGTCTTCGAGCCTCAGGGGTTTCATCTTCATCATGCTTCACATTTACTAATATTTTGAACTGGAGAATCTTCCGAAAAGACCCTTCTTTAGAGCTTCGGGGCTCCAGAGCTTCGGGCTTCAGAGGTTCCTCTTATGCCAAATAACATTCCCTCCGAATGTCGAACTGGTGAACTCCCGGAGCGGATCTTCAGAGCATCGCTACTCCAGTGCTCCTGAGCTTCATACTTTGAAGGTTTTTACAACAACATACTCCCTTCTCCCCGAGTTATGAATCTCCGAACTTTTGGAGTCCCATCAACAACTATGCACTAGGGGTAATACGTATCGAAAATATAGAGATGACACGTGGCCTAATCTATGAGTGACACTTGTCAAGTCATAATTGGCACAAACGGTCTTTGAATATCATAAAATAGGATAAAACATGGCACGCATGAAGTGGGTCCATGGAACCCTTGATGATGTTAGCATGTCACGTCACTTCGATGCTTTTGGACTCCATCTAGTTTGGTCTTCGGAAATTTCTTCTACCACACACTTCAAAACTCCCGAACGTTGAACTGGAAAACTCCCAGTCTATCACTCTTTGGAGCTTCGGGAATTCGGCTAGTTCAGGCTACGAACGTTTCTTCTACCACACACCTCAAAACTCCTAAATGACAAACTAGAAGACTCCTGGTCTATCGCTCTCTAGAGCTTTGAGACTTCAAGCTTTGGGGGACTTCACCACATACCATTACAAATCTCCTGAACCGTCGAACTTCCAAACTGTGCTTCTCTGGAGTTTCGGGACTTTGGTGCTTAGAGGTTTTGAGCTTCAAAGGATGTTTTTCAACTCCCTCCAACATTTCCTCTGAACCCTGAACTTATGAACAATTGTTAATCTATGGACATGTGTCCCCTTACCATGAATGGTCTGGATTAACTCCTGACTTTAGGGATTCAGAGAAAAATTCTCCAAGTGACATAAGGACTAAAAATCCCTAATGTCGAATATTTAATAATATGTATACATGCATCCCAGACAATGAACAATCATGATTTTCTCTGGAGTTCGGGACTTTGGGATATTTTATTCCTTCCATATTAAGGACTCGCTTCTCCCGGAGTGTCAAACCTCCGAACTACCGTGAGATCTATGACTCACACTTCCTCGCTCATAGATTTGATGGCTAAGATGTGATCTTCTCCACTATGATTAGATTTTTCCTTGGATAAATCCAATGACCAAGTAATCCTCCCTCTGATCTATGGCGCAGATTCACTCCAGGACTTCGAAACTTCAGGGTTTTTACCTCCTTTTCATAAAATAATTAAAATTTTCTGAAGCAATGAAGTACAAAGGAATCTAGCTCTTAACAACCCCACATCTTGTCCATATCTGATGACTACAAAGGATATGTATTCTCCCAAACAGATCCAATGGTCCAAATCTAAACTTGATTCCATGGTGGAAATCGTTCTCGAATTTGAAAGGGACAATCACGATCCTTCAATCCCTTATTAAGGATCTGAGGAATTCTATATTTTGCATGGAATCTGCAACACCATTCCTCTTGAGCTTCACGACTTCAAGATACTAAGTCAATATCAACCACAAGAACTTGTCTAATGGATCTGACCCATTTTGTCCTGGTGTTTCGACCTATAGCTCTGATACCAATCTATAACGTACCCGACCACCCATAAGATGGGCTACACCACTTAAACAGACTGCAACACACCCATCCACGAGTAGGCGAGGATCGTTGTAGTCCCAGAACTCAATTCTTTGAATGGATCTCGAATTCTAACAACATTTAATATGGAAACAAGCATGAAACAACCGCATGGATTAATCAAGATCCATGCTACAACATAAAATAGATAAGCAATGTGCCATGCACAACAAATAACCAGTAGACAATCAAATTACAAATACATATCTCAAAGATAATTAAATACACAATGGAATAACATTAGACAGAAAACACAAAGAGCACTTATCTTTTAATTAAACATTCACCAATTGGCTATACACCAAGGTTGTTCCTCCCAACCAGACGATGTTTTTCATTTACTCTCAACAACAGGTCACCCTCGAGCCAGGGATATGAATCCCCAAGGATGGATCCTAGGCAAAATATAAACACACACAACAGTTGGTTAACTAGCTCTTAGGTTTCCCAACCTCACAACAAATCTGAATTTCCAGCTCTCTTTCCCCCTCATCTTGCACAACCCAAAGAAATGAACACCTTTCTCTGCCATGTAGTCCCTGGGGCTATTACATTTGTCTTCATGGATCTAGTGCTAATGGTCAGGAAATATCCCTACTGGAAACTCCAAGGATTATCATCTGTGGACAGTTCTATCTAAACTACCATCAAGCTCATCCTCATGGGAATCCATTCTCTCCTAGAATGATCAGTAAATTATTACATCTATTCAACAATGGCTCTCCTCTTCCTACCATTTTTTTCTCATTCTCATCCCAGGAGAACACTAACTAGAAAGAGGGAGTGAAGAGGAAAGAAGAAAAAGAGAACAAGGGGAAGAAGACGAACCAGGGGAAGAATGTCTCCAAAACATCCCCCAAGAGATGTTTAAATAATTACATGAAGACAAGAGCCACATGCCCTCCCTCCCGAGAAGCTCATGTAACCCCTTTTCTCCATAAAATCAATTATGGGTAATTAAAATAATAATAATAAAAGACTTAGCCCCTCAAACCCCTGTCTCATGGAATCATAGCCCCCTATATCTTTTGTCCTTGTCTGTCTTGTAGCCAAGGATGTATTTTATTAATCTATATGAAGTATTAGATTTCCTAGGGACTCTGGCCCTTTTTCAACTTTACTGCCTCACCAGCCTAAGTCACAATTACATAATACATTATAGTTCATAAGGGTTAAAAATGGGATGTTACATCAGGGTTAAAACTAGGATGTTAAATAAAGAAACAGACAAATCAACATGTAAGAGACCTAGAAGGACTAAAATGCAATTCCTAAATGAGCAAAATACTTGTTTTTGTTTTAAACTATAATTTTTGTATTTGTGCATAAATACATGTCAGGCTTCAAAAACATGCACACCCATATCTTTACACACCTATAATTTGAATAATTCAAGTTTTTTAGGGTGTCTTAGATAATGTTACAGTTGTCTAAATATTTGTATTTTCATTTTCAAACATAAAAGTGGTTGCTGTGTACAAGTGACAAAGTCTACCTTGTAAATTGAGAGACCAAAACAATAGAAAGTGACCTAATGGAAATACACACCCATGCTTCTATATAAATCCAAATTTATTGATCTTGGATTTGCGGTGAAGTTAATAACATTCCAAATCTATATATTTCATATGGAGTGCATTTTAAAAGGACTAAATACTTCTACCTTGAATCAAGATTCAAGACCTTTTGTAAAATGGAGGGTAAAAACATCTTACTGTAAAATGCACACATAAGACTCATATGACCTCCAAATTGAGTGGTTCAAATTGTAGAGTTTGGATTTTATAATTTTACATCTATTCATACTTTATATGTGCAATTTAAAATATAAAACCCTATAGTGTGCATAAAGGATAAATTTTTTCTTGTAAATGCAAAAAAAAATGCATAAAGGTAAAAATGGATGAAAAAGGGCATGATGAGAAATGCACTCCCTTGCATGAAAAATTCTTGTAGTTGCTAATTTACAAGTTACAGGACTACGTATTTGTTGTAAACCCTATATAGTGCATACTAGGGTGATTTTTTCCTAGATATTAGTAAAGGGTTGAAATACACTTGAATCTTTGGCAACTATGTAAAGACATAACTAAAATGGAAAAATGGGTACAACTACCCAGGTCCACGAGGTCGAGGAGGCATGAGCTTGTATAGCCACATCACACATAGGATAGTTGTTCGATCTAGATTTATGAGTGGAAAAAAATGAACAAAATATTGAATACAATAACACAGAGATACAAATAACAACAACATATATCCAGTGAACAATAAATTCTATTTAATAAATAAAATAGGCTGAAATTATAAAATTGCAGAACTAAAACCAACCTGCTCGAATGGTGGTAGCTATCTCTGAGAAGTGATGTGGCTAGTACATGCATTCATATGAGTAGAATGATTAAAATGAGGCTCCATAGAACTTTTTAACATTACTCATGAATTACAAAACCCTAGACATCCAAAAACCTAATGCTAGGAGATGAAACACCAAAAGTTATGTGGGCCCCTATGGGTAAGTTGGCACCTCAACTTCCCAGGGTCGTAACTTTTGCATACGACCTCCATTTTAGGTGCATGATAGCCCGTTGGAAAGGTATTTTAGAGAGCTACACACTATTCCATCAAATTTTGACTTTGTTTATAGTTGAACTGTGGCAAGCCAAAAATCATTGTTCAGGGCCCAAAAACAGCCTTGGAAGTACAAAATGATGTACTAACATTAAAAATTCCAAAATAAGCTAGTTGGATTAGGTGCGTGGCCACCAATATCGACCTAGAAGATGTCTAGGGCTTCAAATATCCCTCAAAGTGTAGAACCCACAATTACAAAGAATTACAGAAGAATGTGTTGAACTAAAAACTATCAAGAGGATCTAGTTGGAATAGGTGGGTGGCCACCAATATCCACCTAGATCAGTCCTCTCCCCTTTGGAAGCAATGGTCTCCATTGCATTGAGTGACCCCATCAAGTGAGGAAATTTATGTTGAATTTGGCTCCGAGTGAGCCACTTGCCTTGGTGTAGGATCTTCCTTGTCTTGACAACCCGATAAAGCTGGATCCTCTACTGGCGAGTGCCTTTGACCCGTGTCTCCACTATATAATCAATGGATTCCCATTCCATGCATTCAAGGTTGAGATCTATTGGTGTCAACTTTTTTGTGATCTTTGAGGTGTCCAATAATGGTGGAAAATATGGTCAAAGGAGGTCCACATTGAACATTGGGTGCCAGCCAAGGAAGGGGGGAGTGTTGATATCAAATTTTTTTTCACCCACAACCTTGGTGATAGTGTAAGGCCCATAGTGAAGTGGACGAAGCTTCTAATGGGGCCCTGTAAGGCATTGTTTCTGCAAATGTAACCATACCTTGTCTCCCACCTTAAACTTGTGCGATACCTGGTGTTGATCATGGTGCTACTTGTACTTAGCCTTGGATTTTTGCAAAATATCATGGACCTGTTGGTGGATGTGTTGAATATGCTCAATGAATCTGGTGGCTTTTTTGGCCTCAGACTGGACATGGGAAGAATCTGTCTATGTGGTTGCAAGAGGTAGTGCAACATCAATGGGACCCAAGGGTTGGAATCCTAGCCCCACCTGAAAGGGGTTATGGCTGGTGGAGCTATGGAGAGCCCTATTGTAGATGTGTTGAACATAGGGAAGACTCTCATTCCATGTACACATATTCTTAGATTTATACATGCGTAGGATGTGCACAATCATTCGATTTTCGACCTTTGTTTAGCCATTGGTTTGAGGATGGAAGACAATGGATTTAGTGAGCTTGGTGTCCAACAGTGACCAAAGACTCGACCAAAATGTGTTGAGGAACCTATTGTTCCGATCAGATATGATGGTCTATGGTATCCCAAAATGGACCCACACTCATTTGAAGAAGAGCTTGGCAATATCTTTCACTGTGATGCTCTTCTTGCAGGCTGTAGAGGCTTGTGTCTATATGAAATGTAGAGGCTTTTGATTAGTGTGGATTATTTTCTCCTTTCCCAGAATGTAATGTTTCCATTGATGATAGGATTGCATAATGAAATACATTTCCTTTTCATAGGTGGGGTATTTTTGGATGATATCTGAGAGTGTCTCACTATGGTATGATACTAGATAACTGTGTTGAGTGAGAACTATGCCTACAACATATTCAAATGCATCAGTCTCAATATTGAAAAATTGTAGTAGATCGAGTAAGGAGAGTATTGGAGTTGAGCACAAGTGATGCTTTAGATCATCAAATGTTCATTGTTGTGCCTTTCCCCATGCGAAATTTTCCCTACCACTATCCTTGGTCACTTGGCTAAGGGCCCATACAATATGGGAGAATCCCAACATGAATCGTCGGTAGAAGTTGGCAAGTTCCAAGAATCTCTAAATCTCTGTTAGTGTGGTCAGGGCTGGCCAATCATGAACGACTTGGATCTTAGCTAGATCCACATGTACCCCATGCTCATCAACAATGTAGACCAAGTAGACCCTGTTCATGCCAAAGGAGCATTTTTCCACATTGCCATATAGATTGTGTTGTCGTAGAGTGCTCAAAACCTATTGAATATGTTGCATGTGCTTCTCCCAAGTTTTGTTGAAGATGAGGATGTCATCCAGATATACCACCACAAATGAGTTGGTGAAGGGTCTCAATACATCATCCATCAACCTCATGAAAGTGGATAGTGCAATTGTTAAGCCAAAGGGAATGAACAACCATTCAAAGAAACCTTCTTTAGATTTGAAAGTTGTCTTCCATACATCAGTCAGTTTGATGGGAACCTGGTGGTAGCCATAATTTAGATCAATCTTTTTGAATAACTTTTCTCCCTTGATTTGGTCAAGAAGGTTATCAATTCAGGGAAATGGGTATCGGTTCCTAACTGCGATTTTGTTTAATGCTATGTAATGTAACGACCCTGCTTAAATAGATATATAGGATTATTAATTATAATTAATTTAATAATCTAACTGTCCTAAAAGATTAGCTAAAAAATAATTATTTCTTAAATAACATTAACTAATTAATTATTATTAATTAGTTATTCATGATTGTCAAGGATTAATTAATTATTAATTGACTCATTAATTAATTAAGTAAAGGATTAAAGGGGGTTGATAAATTATTTTGTTAAATTAAGAGTTACGTACACGAAAAGGGATAAGATATTAATTCAAAGGGGTAAGACATTAAATATAGGATAAAATAATAAATAAAGGGGATAAGGGGCATTAACAACGAAAGGATAAGATAAGGTAATAAATGGGTTAGGTAGGGAAGTAAATGAGGGGGAAGTCAGTGAAGGAGGAATATGGGGGGGAAGGAGGTTTACGGGAGGATCATTCTATGGGAGATGGGGGAATGATTTTGGGGCTCTCTTGGATTGGCAGGGAAGAGAGTGGAGTTCTGTAGTCAGGAAGGTTCAGTACAGGCACCGGGTTGCTGGAGGTTTTGGGCACGGGGGCCAGGATATCCATATGATATCCTGGAGCTAGGAAGTTACCTAGTTGGCAGGGTGGAACTAGGTTTTGGGCAGTTTTTACACAGTGCAGTAGTGGTCAACAAGGAAAGCGAACAACCAGAGGTTTAACATCAGACCCAGGTAATTTAAATTGTGTACTTGTTTTATTTGCTATAAGATTTTAATATCCGTTGTTAAATTAGATGCGTATGTGCTCAAAATAAGGAATATATGAATTTTTACTGTTTTTCTCAATTAAAAGAAATTAGTGAATTTTCTGAAATTAATACTGTTACAATTCATGTAATTATTAGACGTAAAATCTATTCGACCCCTACATATGGTATCAGAGCCTTTGTTTGAAATCTGGGCCTAAGGGCCAAAACTCCAAGCTCTAACTCCAGCCACGCTTAACCTGCAAACAAAATACATAAATTTTAATAATAAATAAATAAATGCAATACGAATTTTAACATGAATTTTAACTACTAGGGTTGTTACAAATGCGGAACGTAAGCCATATTTTACTCGTAAATGTTTTCTTGTAGAACAAATAGTGAAAAATCTTTGTAGTTAGACATGGAAGTATAAATTACTGGTGAAAACATATGCACTTTATTGGGAATACATTACAAGGTAAGAGCTTATGCGTCAATTTCACAAGAAGGCCATTTGTTCATCCATAGTTTCAGTGCTATCCTCTGTAAATGGAAAAGTTCTTGAGATATCTTACCAAATTTGCTTAAATTGAAGGGAAAACCTTCCTAATAAAGACTGGATTTAAATAGTGTAGTAAATACCGAAATTACTGTTTAACTTTTACCAAATTTACTTGAACTCAACCCCTCTCTGCTGGTATATTGATGGTTGACATCTTTAGCCTAAATGAAATGGTCAAACCTGGATTTTTGGATTGGTCGTTTTACTGGTGATCAGATTTCATATCTGTCAGCATGGAATCAATGGTTAAGGACCTACCTCTTGATCATAGCAAATTTGAAATGACACACTTGAATAGAGTTGTCTCTACAAAGTGCACATCCCTTACTAAGACTTATTGTTGATGTCTTTCTTGACTGAAAAATTCATGATTATGCGAAGATGTTAGCTTGCCAAATATTCTTGGATATGATATAGTCTTCTGTTGAAATTTATCAAGCCATGGTAAGCCGACTCTGCACTCAAATAATAATTAAACCCTGGATAGCTTAAAAAAAAAAAAAAAACTGAAACCTATCAAAACTGCAATCTATGAATACTAGAATCTACTAACACATGCTGCTGGAAACACTGAAAGAAAATATAACAGAAAGCAAAGTTCTGAAATATGCATCACTGTTTTATTAAATCTGGAAAACAGTAGACTCTAATGCTATAGCTCAAAAACACAAACTCACTGTCCATCTCAATGGTGTGCCGTGTATCTCCTTTATAGAATAGAAAACACCGTTAGGGCTTACAATCACAAACCCTAAATTAGTTCTCTCTAGGTCAAGTACGAAATCCTAACCCTAATACCCTAATTCTGGCCTAGATTGTCGTGCCTAGCTTGCATGTGAGAATATCTATGTTAATGCATTCTGATGAAGATAAATATAATCCTAGAGAACTATGCCATAGCTAACCCTTTTCTCATGTAAAGCGCCTAGACTCTAAGTGGGAATTAGAACTCATTCTTAAAGCATAACTAAACTGAACTGAACTAGAAGTGAACTAGAGACTGGAACTTGCTAATTATGGAGCAACAGTTAATTGAGTTTAATTGAGGGTAGCAAAACTGGAAATATACTAAGATTGGCGTTCTCTCCTATAGAGGGTTGATTTAAGTCATGCAATAAGGAAATAATATTTTCTACATAAATTTTCATCTCCTGAGCGTCATCTTCTCTGGAAACAAAGAATATGGATATGAAACGAGAAACTTGAAAGTTTTAGAAATATCTTCAGTAACCATTTCCGAAACTCTCCTTTCCATGAGGAAGAGAAAAATGAACCTGTCGTGAATCGTACACTCAAACTTTTGATCCACAGTGGTACGCTATACCATTGCGCCATGGATCCTTCCATTGCGCCATGGATCCTTCCATTGTGCCATGGATCCTTTGCAGGAGGAAGAGAAGAATGAGCCTCGACAAAAACCCTGGTTAAAACAGAATAAGTCCATAAGGTCGAGGATTTTGTTATTTATTCTAGATGTCTGAGCGCACAGCTACACTTGCAGTTGTGAATATTGACATGTGTCTTCTGCTGGACACGTGTCTGTTTCTATTCTCTATTAGTTTTATTATTTTTACTGTATCTTACATGATACATGGATTTCCTATGGTTGTTCTTATGTCAGGTAAATCATTCAACAGTTTGTCAAACATACTTATAGTAAAATTCCAATATAAATGGCCTCAAAATGGAAACAAATATAAGATCTATATTTCTGCGTACGAGAAATCCCATCACTGCAATGATATTCGATTCACAAAAATAAAAACGAGTCTCCAGCAAAACGAAATGGAAATGAACGACAAATTTTCCGGAAATATATCTTGAGAAGTTTGAAGAGAACCATAAAATAAGAGACGAAAAAAAAAATATCTGAAGAAAAGGGGCTCAAATGAGTATCTCCACGCACTCTCGTTTACATGAATACGAAAGACTCAGGGGTTCTTACCAAAATAGTTCCACGGATCGCCATGTCTGCAGAAAGTGATGCGGCCGCCATTGCTACTTCCCCTCTCCTGCGAATGGATAATGTGTTAAAACAAGTTTTCCATCCGTATGCCAAAGCCCACACAAAACAAAATCGCATTCCCAGCAAGAAAACAGATGCAACAATAAAACTACAGCTGCAAGAAAAGGGTTGCCATTAATTAGTCTAACAATTTGGATGCAGCTATTTCAATTGCTGGGACTGGCACTTAAATGGACACGAAATTACCTGTTCCGAGCATGAAAATACTCACAAAAACCCTGAGAAACACCATCCACCGCCATGCACAAAGCGACAACCAGACCAACACCAGTGCCAAGAGCCGAGAAAAGAGGCGAGCTCAGGTTTTGGTACTGAGAGCCGAAGGCCGGGCATGTGGGCCTCATGCCAGAAGCCCGACCTTAAAGGCTGCCAGCGAATGCCACAGATTTTTTTTTATATATTAATGTTTAGTTTAATAGTTTATTTAAAAGTATTAATACACCTTTTGAATAATTAAATTTTCATTTTTTTTTTATTTGATTAAATTTTATTTTTATAATTTATTTAAAGGTATTAATACGCTAGTGTAAATTTAAATTATTTATATATATATATATATATATATATATATATATATATATGAGTTTTAATTTAAATAATTTAATAATATAGGGCTAAGAAAAATTTATGGAGTCCGCGGGGATCAAACCCTGGACCTCCCCACCGGTCAAGTCTTTACAAAGTCTGCCCTGCCAACGCACCACACAATGTGACTTTTACAAATAATTTCACATATAAATAATTTAATTGTCATACCCAAGACCACCCACCAAGCGAAGGGTCTTAATAAGAACACTAATGCCGAAAGGTACATAGCACTGGTGAACGTCGAAATGTCACTGGCAGTTGTGGATAATTATTTAGATGCCACGATTTAATCCTATTTAATCATTAAACGTGGTAATTGTATAACCTTACAGCATTTTTTTTTAATGTGATCAGGTAAATGTTAAAAAAAAAAAGTAAACATGTTAACGGATGCCTTGATAAATGCAAGAAAGTTATGAACAATAAATCTGACCCATTGATTTTGGAGGATGACTAAGAATATGCCGGCATCTTCAATGCATAGCCATCAGATAATGGTTTAAGGTTAAATAAGATTAAAATATCATTAATTGTGCCCATTGTCAATAGGTGTATGCCTTTTGGCGTAAATTAATAAACATAAGGTCGGAAGTCACTTTAATCAAGTTATAAGTGGAAAGTTAAAAGGGCTTAGACTAGGACAAGTGGGAAGGAGGTGGCATATGCACTAGGAGAGTAAGCATAGGAGGTGGCGAGTAAGGCGCAAGGCTAGCGTAGCTACAGGGAAAGGGAACCAATAGTTCTTTTCATAGGGGCAAGAAATCAAGCTTAGACGCTTAATCCTAACCCTAACCTAGCCAATCCCCTAATGGAGTAATGTCTATTTACAGACAAGTAAAGAAAACTTACACCTAACCCTGTTTATAAGTTTAAGTAGCACCAATTCGAAACGCCCTTGAACTCACCCTGACAACTTGGGGGGGTGATGCAGGTTAAAGCATATAGGATGGTCAAGAATCGAAGGAGTCAAGGCAGGGGAGCGTCATCGCAAGCACTACCAACATCGCAAGCGCCACCACAACCATCGCCCAAACTAGCCCTCATACTGTGCTCGTTGGAAGCCATTAACGAGACTTTAAAGGGGCGACAACCGACAAGGACTGAAGTGGAACCCCCACCATCTGGAACAATTAATCCAGAAGCATCAAGAGATTCAGGGGGAGGACCTCCACCCAAAGACATCACATGAGAATAACAGAAGATCAAACTTCTGGAGTTTGCCGGGGGTCGCGCTAGGGAACGTGCGGAAGCATGGTTGGAAGGCATGACAAGGTGTTTTTCCTTAAGGGACTATGCATCCAACTCAAAGGCAAAGATCGCCATTTTTTAGTTAAGAGACAACGCCTTGAACTAGTGGGGCAACCTGGAAAGACAACTGCACCTTACCCCAGACACAATATCTTGGGAACTTTTTGAGGAGAGGTTCCGAATGAAATATCTACCAGCATACTACGAGGAACAACAGGTAGGGGCATTCGATGCCTTAGTACAGGGAAACAGAACTGTAGAAGAATATGAGATCAGGTTTATGGAACTGGTCAAATATGTTTTGTATATGGACAATGACCAACAACAGGTAGAGCGCTTCGTCTATGGATTGAACCCTAAGATAAGAGCTATGGTGCAGATGTGGAAACCGTCTTCAGTAGCAGAAGCGATGGAAAATGTGCGTTATGCGAAAGAACATATGAACTTGACCAAGGGTACAAGACCTACATTTCCACATCGCCCGGGATTCGTAGGGAAGGTCTCGAGGACATTTCCTAGGGGAGGGGGCTCAAGGCCACCACCATATGGTAACAGAGTCGCGCCAAGGACAGTACCTGCAGGGATTTCAATGGCAACGAGTGCAACATCTCGTTCATCGCCAACGGTGCAGACAAGTCTACGACCATCTCAGGGAATAGCGAGTAGGGGCAGGGGTTCCAGGGGAAGGAACTCATTTCAGAGATAGTCACATAATAGTGCACATGTTCAATCTCGTGTTACCTGTTGGGGGTGCGGAGGACCCCATTATCAGCGTGACTTCCCAGAGTTACAATCAGGGTTCGTGCATAGAGAAGGAAAGGCACCAATGGGGAGAGCAAGTAGCAACCACGATATTTACGCAGCGGTTAATAATCGCCAGGCCAAACATCAATCCACGGTGGTGGAGTCATCAGGTACGCTAAATCATATCAATGTCAAGATTTTGTTTGATTCTGGTGCGATAGATAGTTTCATTTCACCATCTGCATTAGAAAAGAGTCGGTCGGCAGCCTACGAGCATGATGACTTTAAACAAGTCAAGATGGCTTCGGGGGAAAAATAAGAAGTAGGACCTAGTGTCGATAATTGTACAGTAGACCTGGGAGTGTGTACTACCAAGTTGAAGGTATACGTCACTGCTCTCGGGGCATATGACCTAATCATTGGAATGGATTGGTTAGCAACTCATCGAGCTTTGGTAGATTGTTTTGCAAAGAGGGTGCTTTGTGTTGATGATGAAGGAAGATCAGTAGAGATCCAGGGTGTACAGAGAAAAGTGTCATTATGCTTTATATCAACTATGAAGGTTAAGCGATTCTTGAGGCAAGGGTGTTGACTTTATGTAGTGGAAGCAGTAAATGAAAGGAAGGGACCCTTATTGGATCAGTACCCGGTATTGTCAGAATTTTAGGATGTTTGTCCGAACGAGTTACTAGGGTTACCTCCTGAGAGGGAGATTGATTTTAATATTGAGCTAAAACCTGGTGTTGAACCAATCTCCAAGACTTCGTATCGGATGACAGCACCGAAACTTTGTGAATTGAAAATGCAGTTGAAAGAGTTACTGGACTTAGGGCTAATAAGGCCCAGTGTCTCACCTTGGGGCGTACCGGTAATTTTTGTAAAGAAGAAGGATGGATCCTTATGACTGTGTATAGACTACAGGGACTTGAACCATGATACAGTGAAAAATAGGTACCCAATTCCGCGAATAGATGACCTCTTTGATCAGATGAAAGGAGCAGCGGTATTCTCAAAGATTGATTTGCGATCAGGGTATCATCAGTTAAGGCTTAAGGAAGGTGATATCCCAAAAACTGCCTTTCAAACTCGGTTTGGACATTACGAGTTTGTTGTAGTACCTTTCAGATTGACCAATGCACCAACAGTATTCATGAGCCTCATGAACTGCATATTCCGGAAGTACTTAGACCGTTTTTTACAAGTATTTTTAGATGACATCCTCATCTATTCGAAGAATGAAAGAGAACATGAGGAACACTTGCGAATAGTGTTGTCCTGCCTTAGAGAGAACAAATTGTATGGGAAGCTTTCGAAGTGTTCCTTCTTCCAGAAAGAGATCCACTATTTAGGTCATATCATTTTCGGCGAAGGAATCTCTGTGAACCCAGAAAAGGCAAAAGCCATTATGGAGTGGCCAGTGCCGAAAAATGCCCATGAGGTGAGAAGCTTCATGGGGCTAGCAGGTTATTACTGGAGATTTGTAGAAGGATTGTCAAATATAGCGAAACCCATCACCACCTTGCATCACAAGGGGGTCAGGTATGAATGGACAAAAGAATGGGATAGGGCATTCATTGAGCTTAAGAGGTTACTAACTAGTGCGCCAATTCTACGAGTGTCGGATATGAAAAAGGACTTCACAGTCTGCACGGATGCCTCGAAGAAAGGGTTGGGGGCCGTGCTAATGCAGGATGGAGGAGTGATAGCTTATGCATCAAGGAAGTTGAAGAAACATGAGGAGCTATACACGACTCATGATTTAGAGTTAACAGCTGTAATGCTAGCTCTGAAACTTTGGAGGCACTATCTTGTTGGGAGAAACTTTGAGCTCAAAATGGACCATCAAAGTTTAACACATCTCTTCACTCAAAGAGATCTAAATGCCAGACAAAGGCGATGGAGTGAGTTTATGAGTGAGTACGATTTTGGTATATCGTACATCAAGGGAAAGGAAAATGTGGTCCCAGATGCCTTGAGTAGGAGACCACGTATCTTCTCCTTGGTAACCTTAAAGGTCAATCCGAGGGAACATGTGTTGGCACAACTCCAAGGAGACAGTTGGTATTTAAAGGTTACTTCAAACCTCCAGAGCGGGAGGCAGTTAGATCCAAAGTATGAAGGATATAGTCT
>JASDQU010101131.1:117104-130418 GCA_032191745.1 Picea mariana | reverse complement strand
CGAGGGGGCAACCTCCTTTTACCCCACATAAATGTTCAAGTACAAGATGATTCCAAATGAAAATGTCTCCTTGGTATATATAGGAGACTAGGAGGTATAATTACAACTAATGGAATAAATCCGACATAAATAAAATAACATTACTAATGTAATATGCCCTAATTAAGGGGTAATGATCCAATATTAAGGCTTAAAAACTTCATTTTATACCATACAAGGCTTCAAATGGGCTCATCTTCAATGAAGATTAATGCTCATTATTATAGGAAAACTCAACCGAGTCCAAGTAATATTCCCACTTAGATGCCTTGTCCATCACATACATTCTTAACATGTCTTCAATTACTTGGTTGACCCTCTCTGTCTTCCCTTATGATTGCAGATGGTATGTTGTGCTAAAGTTCATATTTGTACCAAATCCTTTGAATAATCCTTTCCATAAATTGGAAGTAAACTTAGTGTCTCTGTCTGAGACAATTGTCCTAAGTATCCCATGCAAACTAGCAATCTCCCTCAGGTAAATTTCTGAAATATTAGCTGCTATATGAGTTGTTTTTACAAGAACAAAATGAGCAACCTTTGTCAATTTATCAACCACTACCATGATTGAATCATGTTGCCTTGTTGTCCTTGGAAATTTAGTTATAAATTCAATGGTTATCACTTCCAATTTCTTCTTTGGAATTGGTAATGGTTGTAGCAAACCTGCTGGGTGTCTATCCTCAGCCTTTACTCTCTGGCATTCCATACATTTGGTGATGTAATCAACAACATCATTTTTCATTCCTGTCCAAAAGAACTGGCTTCTTACTATTGTAACTGTTTTCTGGTAACCAGGATGTCCAACATATGGAACATTATGCGTTTATTTTAATACCAAATTCCTTATTTCTATGGAACTAGGAACATAAATTCTATTTTCATGCATAAGTAATCCATCTTCCTTTATCTCATACTCTTTCAGTTTTTGTTGTACATATCCTTGCTGTAAGATTTCCTTTACCTGTAGGTAATGTTGATTTGTAACAACAACATATAGATTCTGCTCATTAAGTCTGATTGGTGCATACTGATAGATGTAGCATGCATGAGATGCACTCTTCTACTAAGTGAATTGACACATTTAATTTCTTTTCCTTTGATATGCTTGATATCAAAGTTGTATTCACTTAAACAATTCTAGCCATCTTGTTTTCCTGGCAGTCAAATTTGGTTGTTCAAAAAGATACTTCAGACCACTGTGGTCTATTCTTAATTCAAATCTCTTTTCCATGAGATAATGCCTCCACATATTCAATGCATGAAAAATGGCAGCGAGCTCCAAATCATGTGTGGCATAATTCCTCTCATGTTACTTAAGCTCTCTAGACTCATAAAAAATGACATGTCCATTTTGAGTGAGGACTCCACCAAGCCCTTCCTTACATGCATCTGCGCATACCGCAAAACTTTCATTTGGGTCAACAATCTTCAAAATAGGTGCACTAGTAAGTAATTCCTTCAACGAATTAAAATTTTCCTCACATTTTGTTGTCCATTGAAATTTAATTCCCTTCTTTTGAAAAGAAGTGATGTGATGAGAAATATTAGAGAACCTCGCTATAAATATTCTGTAGTGACCAGCTAACCCTATAAAATATCTGACTTCTAAAACATTCCTGGGTGTTTTCCAACCTCTAATGGCTTCAATATTCTCAGGGTCTACTTCTATACCCTGTTTTGAAATAATGTGCTCCAAGTAATGGATCTGTTCTTGATAAAAAGGACATTTACTCAGCTTGGCATACAACTAATGTTCTCTCATCAATTGCAATACCAATATTAGGTTATGTTCATGCTCCTCCTCATAATTAGAATAGACATGTATGTCATCCAAGAATACTGTGGCAAACTTATCCAAGAAATTTTTGAATATGGCATTCATTAAGCACATAAAGACAGTTGGTGCATTGGACAATCCAAATGGCACCACTACAAATTCATAATGTCTATACCTGGTTCTAAAGGTTGTATTATGGATGTATTCTTCCTTGATTCTTACCTGATGGTATTCTGATCTTAAATCTATCTTTGAAAATATCTTTGATTCTCTTAGCTGATCAAATAGGTCATCAATTCTGGGAAGAGGATACTTGTTCTTTATAGTAGACTTATTCAGTTGTTGAAATTCGATACATAGCTTGAAGGTTCCATCCTTCTTTTTGACAAAGAGTACTAGTGCTCCCCAAGGTTAAACACTTGGGAGTATGTACCCTTTCTTCAACAATTCATCCAACTGCATTTGTAATTATTTTAACTCGGGCATACTCATTTTGTAAGGTGTTTTTGACATCGGGGAAACTCCTGGTACTGGATCAATAGAGAAATATATTTCCCTTTTTGGTGGCAACCCTAGTAGTTCTTGGAATACATCCTCAAATTATTGTAGTATCGATAAATGTTTAAGGCTTGCACCCTTTGTATTTTATGGCTCCTCCACATGGGTTGCATAAAATTGATACCCTTTTATGAAACATCTCTTCAGCTGTAAAGCTTAAATATCCCTTATAGAGATGGGTCTTGGAACTCCTTTCACAGTGATCTGTTTTCAATCTCCATCAAGACATGTAAATGTCTTGTTATGAAAATGTAGGACAACATGATGGTTTTCCAACAAATCCATTCCAATTAGAATCTCATAAGACCACAATGGTATGATATTTAGATCAACACTAGTATTCACACCATTAAGAATTATGAAACAACTTTTGACCATATCATGGATTCTCCTCTTGGTTCCAGTGGCTAGCTGAACCAAACTTGATTTCCCAAGCTTACTTTTCTCTAAATGTAATATATACACTATTTTAGGATCAATGTAACAATGACTTACTCCTGAATTAATTAAAATAGAAACAAACTGATTTATGATCTTACCATCCACCTCAATCATGTTGGATTGGTATTTTGCTTGTTGATCATCTAAGGCTGCATAGATTCTTCCCATGTCTTCGACTATTGTAGCCTCTTGGATGTTGTGCACAATCTTCACTCTATCCTTTCTATGTGAAAAATCCTTGTACATGTGATCTTCTTTGCATCCCCAACATTGGATTGGTGGCCTTCCCCTTTTTCCCAAGGAGTCTTCTTTCTTGGAATCATCCTTAGCATAATGATCTTGATTGTTTTTATTAGGTTCATTTCTATTGAAAGGAGGTTTGAATCCCTTCCTCCTCTGATCAAAATTATCCTTCTTCTTATCCTTCCAAGATTTATGCATGGACTCGTTTACCTAGCCTTTCTTATACAAGTATTTAGCCTTTCTAATGGCCTCAGTCAATGATGTGGGCTCATCATACCGAATCTTTTTCTTATAAAAGGCTAGAAATCCACTAAAAAACCTATGTATTTTCACCTTTTCATCATTTATAAACCCAACATACTTTAACAACCTTAATAACTTCTTCTCATACTCTGCCATAGTCATACTTCTGAGCCCGAGTTCAAAGAACTCCTACATTTTATCATCATAAAAATGCTATGAGAGGTACTCCTTCTGGAAATAATTCTTGAATTTCTTCCAAGTAATCCTATTCTCATTAATATGTTCAACTTGATTCAGTTGATCCCACCACATTCCATCTTTCCCATGTAAGTGATAGGTGGCAATTCTGACTTCTAGATTTGATGAATAGTTGTGAAACTAGAAATATCTCCTAAGTCCAAGAAACCATGCCTCAACATTGTCTTCCCTTTCTCTTTCACCATCAAGGGATGGTGGCTTGAGCTTTGTCAACTCTCCTTTCATAATTTCCACCTCATGTCTCCTTCTTTGATGCCTAACAAGAGACACCTATGGAATTCTTAATGAATATTCAGATGCATAAAGATTTATCACTGAGTAAGGAGGTGAGTGGTGTCTATGAGCTCTTCTATCACTTCTGGAATAACCCGATCTCCCACGATCATCTCTTATTTCATGACACCTACCTTCTTCCTCTTTATTTGGTCCATTCTTAGCTTGACCTTGAAACTATTTTAAGCTCTGCAACATTCGAGCCTTTATCTGACTTTTCTCTCTCATCAACCTCTCATTGTCTTCCTTATAGCTCTACACTTCTATTTGTAGGCTATTCATAGTTTCTAGCAATGTTTATCACTCCCCTCGGCCCTTGCGTCTGTTGGATTCTGTATCTGCATTTCCAATTCTGGTATTGTGGCCTTCGACCTCTTTATCATCTCTGGAGGCTCCTTGGTCTTCTTCCATTTCTTCAATACACATTCTGAGCTGATGTGTTTAAATCCATTGATTCTGAAAAATGTGCAAGTGACCATTTTGTCAGAATTAAGCATATGATAAACAAAATTAGTCAATAATTCTATAGGTCCTTTCAACTCATGAAGAATATATATAATAACACTTCCATGTTATCCCTAGGCTGATACAAAAATCAATTCTACACAAGCGCTTCCTTCAAACCACTTTCCCAAATGACCACGACTTAAAACCACGGGACAAATCCTTCCTGGCGATTTTCTGTGTTAGAATTACTATATCTGAGATCTTGTGGTTTACAATCGATCGAGGGATGAGATAGAAAATCAAAAGGATCTTCGGGACTCTGTCTTTGTGAGTTCCAGACTATCCACACTCTCAATGCTTCCGGAGTGCTAAGTCTCTGGACTGCATGATTTGTTTCCATGTATCCCTTCTTGGTCAATGGATAGGATTTTCTTCGTGGCTCCAAGCTTTGGGGATTTCCCAAATTTCTCTCCACTGATCTACTGGAGTGCCAAAATATTGAAGGTCCTCTTGTTCCTCCATGTATCATCTCCTGATCAACATTTGAGATTAACTCCAGCCTTCGGGTTCTCGACTCAAACAACCTACAACTCAAATTCTCTGGAGTACCAAGTCTTCATACCTTGGGATATTTCCATGTGTCTACTAGAATCAATGGATGATATGGACTCCGGACTTTGGGCCTTCAGGATTCCTCAACCCCAACTTCTTATTCCTTGAATCCTCCAGCGTTCCAAGTCTCTAGACTACATGATCTACTACCACATGTCCTCTCTTGATCAACAGTGAGGATTTACTTCTCTCTTTGGAGCTTCAGGGGTTTCACCTTCATCAAAATTCATTCCTTTAGAACGTCAAACTAGTGAAATCCCAGAGTCTTTATTGGTAACTAAGCACCAAGGGGTGCTATGTGGTAGAAAACAAGGCACAGACACGTGGCCCTATCTGACAGGTGACACTTGTTATATACTAACTGGCACAAATGATATTTGAAAAACATGAGAGATAATGACATGTGGAAAGCATCAGTGTGTCCATGTCACCCAAGGTAACGTCAGTAGGCCATGCCACTCGAGTGCCTCACGACTTCGGGTCTTCAAAACTTCAGAACTTTAGGAGACTTCTCAACACTACACCACAAATATCTCGAATGTTGAACTCCCAAATAGGTTGATTTGCAGACACATGTCCTTAAATACGAATTGTCCAAATTTACTCCAGAGTTTAGGACTTCGGGGGTTTTCGTTGTTGAACACCGCTACACCCCTAGATTGTCAAATGTCAAATTTACGAACCCTTGCTAATCTTCGAACATGTGTCTCTGAATATGAAGGGTCCATATTTTCTCCGAAGTTTGGGACTTCAGAGGTTTTCTTTGTCTAGAAACAAAACTTCACCTAAATTTGTCGATCCCCTACCATTAAATAATATTAATATTAAATATTGCATCCTTATAATTTACACATTAATTAATAACAATAAGAATAGAGAAAAAAACAAAAATAGACCTTTTATGTATATGTGACAAATTATATTGCATACCATAGAATCTGGGTGAGACAAGTGTTTAACAAACCATTCAATACCTTCAGGTTCACCAAAAAAAATATAGTAGAGAGAAGATTTTTCCTCGAGCCTTTTCAAAGGGTTGTTGTGACTTCTCAATCAAAGGTACATCATGAATATCATCAAAATTGTCATCCATTGGAGAAAAGGTGTCCTGGATCAATCTATTTATACCATCATTCTCAACTATACCATTTTCAATGTCATATTCTTCCATGGGACTAAATCGATATCCAATATTCACTCCATCCTCCTCATTGTGTACAACATGATTTCTACTACTACTTGGCACATTCCCAATATCGCACTTAGGATTCCCTTTATATATAATTACAATGAATCAAATGATATTAGTGTATGTAATGAATATTGAAATGATACAAATTTATATGAATACAATCAATACAAAAACATATAATGAGTACTAACTTACCAAGATATGATATTCATACCCCCCTTCAACATTTCCAAACTTTCTACAATGCCTTTCAACTATTTTTATTAAAAGTATTCTTCTATTGAAGCCCATGCATTGATTGCAAGGGAAATAACATTTTGTATCACCCTTTGCTTCCAATGCCACAAATAACCTTTGGAGCATCCTATTATTTTCCTCTGGAGTAATGTTATATGGCATTGTAATTAACTATTACAACAAAATCCAATGAAGCAATATAAGTACAAGATACAAATATATTCTACCAATTTCACACATGTAAATCCATTTTTATAAGCCAAAAAACATAATACACATAATAGAGAGGAAGAGGAGCTCTGACCCCATGTGAGAGGAATTAAAGGAAAGGGTAACAATTATATGGATTTTATTTTGTCAAAATGTTGGGGAACATCCTTCGAACATTTGTAAACATTTTTTTAAATGGTTGGCATGCATCCTTCAAACTTTTGCACTGGGTCAAAATCCAATATTGTTCAAATTAGGGAAAGAGAAAAAACTTGAGATATCACCCTAGTATACAGTCTTTAGGGTTTAAAACATATCCACAGTTGTGTAAGTTGTAACATTGAAATTTCCAACTAAATGCATGGATTTTTCTTCACAGGGCGTGCATTTTTCATCATGCTCCCTTTCATGATTTGTTATGCATTTTTTTCCATTTACAAGGAAATTTTTAGCCTCTATGCATATAAGAGGATTTTTCGTTTCAAAATGAACAACTAAATGTATTAGAATATGTTAAATAATAAAATACAAACTCCACAATTTGAATCAGTCAATTTGGAGGTCATAAGAGTCATCGACGTACATTTTACAGAAAGACAGCTTTACCCTCCATTTTATAAAAAGTCTTCAACCTTGGTTCAAGGTAGAAGTCCTATTTCATTTGAAACTTCACTTAGGGTGACATAGGTAGATTTATAATGTTATTATATTCACCTCAAATCACTTATAACTAAATTTCAAGCTATATACAAGCATGGGCATGCATTTCCATTATGTCACTTTCTACTATTTTGGTCTTTCAATTTACAAGGAAGATTTTACCTCTTTTAGAGAGAAACCAAATTTATGTTTGAAAATGAAAATAAAAATATGTACACATGTGTAAATTATATAATACACCCTCAACAACATGAATAACTCAAATTGGATGTGTTTTAAGACTCGAGCGTGCATTTTTTGTGAAGCTCGACATGCATTTTACAAAAGGAGAGAAGTTAGAGTTTAAAAGAAAAACATGTATTTCTTACATGTGAGTGTGAATTTTTAGATGTGGAGACTATAAGAAGATTGAATTAGGGTTTTATGCAACCAAAAAAACCCAATCAATCCTTTCATTATTTTCCAAATGGTTGGCATGAAAGATCAATAATGGAAGCAATGAGGATTGGATGGGTGGGAAATTGTAACATACCCATCCTACAATAAGAAATAAAATATGTTATGCCTTAGGATTGCATTTTAGAGAACACATTGGTAATTTTCAAAAAAAAAACTTTATGTTTTGCTTAAAGGGTAAAAAATTCCTTGTAAAACAAACAGGTCAAATTGTTAAAACTGGCCTTATTGAAACCCATGCCAGACCGAGGGAAATGCACTCCCAATGGTGAAATTAGTATGATTATATCAGGGATATATAGTCTTATGAAACATCCATTCCTTCAAATAAATTATGCATGCCCCATGGTGAAAAATGCACACCCTGAAAAGGAAAAATGCATAAACTTAATGCATGAAAACATGGCATATGATAAATGCATGCCCTAGGAAGAAAAATGCATGCCTTGTGTTGGTAATTGTATGTTGACATTAAGAAATTACATGGAAACAAGGTATTGAGGAAAATGCATGCCTTGTAAGGGAAAAAATCACATCTCAAGTTGAAATTACATGTTGATGGCATGGGATTGCATGTTTACATAGTAAGGAGGAATGTCTACACCTTGTTAATGACAAATCCACGTCTACACTATAAAAATGCACGCCCTAGACATATTATGCATCTCTATGCTCATATAAACCCTAAATGATTCTTCCTTAGCCAATTTGAATGGATTTCATAGGAAGGATAACGAAAATGGATGTTCATTCATTGTGTACGATTGATGCCACTATGACATATCTTAAAACAACCCTGAACCCATGTTTGAAAATTTGTTTGGAAACACACATATGTAGTTAACCTTATATGTTGAGTCATTTCCTGAGTCCCATAATCTTATAAAATCGAAGTAATTGTAGGTATCCCACAACTATGATTGATTTCAAATGCATGGAAGATATCCTTCTTATCATTTAATTTGAGATTGAGTGTGTGTGTTTGTATTATAGTCAACAACATTCGTAATTTTTCTTTCAAAATTACCCTAAATCATTTTGGCAATCAATTTTTTATTTTCCAAGATACAACGCTCGGCTGGGAAAACCCTTGAGTACTTCCCCTCATTTAGAGGATATAATTTTTTCATTAATTCTCAAAAATCCCAAGTCCATTGTTAACAAATGCTACAAATATACTTGAGTGTGCTTATAAAAATGGATGACAAGTTTTGTAGAAGTGTTATTTGTAATAAATAATATCTTATATATAAAGATTAATTTAATTTTCTTATGAAAAGTTATTTATATAAAAATATACGAATACAACCCTAAATCATTTTAAACAAATTCAGTTTCCTACCAAGGGTTTCCTCAGCGTGAGCATTCATTCCATGAATTCCATTCCTCGGTGTATATTCATGTTAGCATGCATTCCTCAAAAAATCATTTCAACTTTGAACTCATAAAACCATGGCCACAGTTGAAACATAGGTGTCCTCTACCACGGGCAGAACAATTGAAACAAATGGTTCCTAGGATGAAAATTTCATTGTCAACAAATTCTAGGAGTGTTCTTAAGCATGGAGAGACACACTGAATTGTCTAAAAGGTATGTTAAATATCCCGAGAAGAGAAATTATTTTTGACTTTATGTTTGGACCCTTTCATTTCAAAAATGATGAGATAGATATGGCCATAGAACTAAAATTATTTGGCCAGAGCGTTTACCTAGATGTTGATTTGCTTGCAAGAGAAAAAAAAAATCAATGTAGAGGGGGAGCAACATTTAACTAAAATAAAACCCCAAGGTAGAAAATATGGAGATGGCCAGTAAAATATATGGGAAAAAGGTATATGTTCCTAGGAACAATTTAAGAATGCTAGATGTTCCCTAGGGAGTATACAATTCTTTGATTCAAATTGTCCTTAGGACAGTTATGAATCATCATAAGACTAATATTTCCAGTGATTTCATGAGGCTATTCATTTATTAGGTTCAATATAGGGATATGTAAGTCCCTCATCTATTGGCTAAAAAATTACATCATTCCCTTGAAGAAAGTAAAAAAGAGAAGATTAAGTTCAGTTTCCCAGGCACACTATAGAAAATTATGGATTTATATCGACTCGGTGACCAAACAAGACCTCTTAAAACCTAAATTAGGAGATCAAAAACAAAGAAACCCATTGAGGAAGTACCTGAACAGACTGTAGTTGATGGTGTGGAAATCAATTATGATACAACTTTGGAAGATGAATTTAATGTTTTCAGAACTTTAAGAGACCTACATGAATCTATGAATGAATCTGAGGAGTAGGGAGGTATGGAAAATTATATGGAAACATTAAATGATGATATTTGTGTTACTTTAGAAACTATAATTGATATAATTTCTCCTAAAATGACATTACTTGATCATAATGTACCTGTTATGGTCTTTGATTCTACCTCTCCAAGTTCAATTGTGAACAATCCAACATACATTTTTTATAACGGATTCATTTTCAGAGAATTGGATAGAATGATGCAATCCAAACTTGTTGCAATGGAGAGTTCTTCCACTTTATACACCTGGAAGGAAAAGTGCAAAATACAACACATCGTTAATATGGAATGCTCGAAGAAAATTGGAAATCTGGAAAATGCAATTACAAGGCAACTACAAGAATCAAGAAGCATAATATAGGGAAAATATTGTATTATAGCTAGATTAAAAAATGAGGTATCCCTCGTTATAGAGGAATGTAAGAGGGAGATGGAGGATTCTAGGGAAACGTTATAAATTTCATTTGCTACATATATAAAAACTATTTCAAATATTGAAGAAGAATTGAAAAGAAAACCATGACTTTTGAAAATACCTCCATTGAATATTGCAAGTAATCCAGAGGTGGATGAATTAAAAAATAGTTTGAAGGAGAAAGAGGGACTTATTTAAATTTTTAAAGTTGAATTTTAAAATGCAGTACTGATAGAGCTACATTAGAAGCATAATTTAGTGATTGAAGAATATAAGAACATACTAGACAGTTTGAAGAAAGAAAATTGTAACCAAGATAATAAGTGGAATTCTAAAAAGATGTTGGACAGTTGGTTGTCCTTGGTGTTGTTTGAAAGTTGGATTTCATTGATGTCAACAGATGTGATGGGTTTATTTGGAGAAGTGTCCAAAGTGGTCTGCTTATGGCCTAGCTCTATGCATGGCTCTCACGGGAAGACACTTTGAGTAAGTCTACAAGAAACCCATAGGTGTGTTCATGAGACCTGAAGTTGTTTGAGGAATAAGGACATGAAGTATAGTGTAAATTCATGTAACACACTCATATATGAGTATTCCTTGTCATCTTGTTTCCAATGGTAGGTGGAACGTCCCATAGTTCTTCAGGGTTGAAGATTTATGAGGTCATGAAGTTGGAAGCCCTAAATATGGGTTAAGAAGCCCCTATGGAAGCCACAAAGATGGGTTAAGAATACCCTAATTGGTTTTAAGTCATTAATGAAAGGGAAAAGTGGTTTTAACAAGAACATTCAAGAATCCCTAAAGTTAATGAAAGAGGTTACTTAGAAAAAGTATTAATACACCTCAAGAAATCATTCATAAGTACATTCACAAACACATTCTATTGAACATATTCTATGTGAGTAAGTTATTATTATCTGAGGTAACCGATGAAATTTGAGGCTAATTTTAGAGGGAAGATGAATTGAATAAGGGAGAAATTCCAAGGGAAGATGAAATCTTGTGATGATGTGTTCCAAGGTATGTTATTTAAAGGTCATCTTACCATTTTCGCTCTAACATTTTTTATAGAATGATTCAGATAAAGAAAATTGGATGAGGTTGAGAAGACATGTCAAGGTACCTATGGTAAAACTTTCATCTTCTAGGTCATTGTATTTTTGGAGATACACTCTGTGGAAGATATGGTTTTTGACTAGTCCTGAAACTAGTCTCAAATAGATGTTTCAGGTAAAACAATCATAACTTATTCCTAGAGGATTCAAATTATGTGAGCACAATTTCAGTGGAAATATAATAGTCCTTAATATCTTTTTTTCTAGTTTTAGAATCAGATATCAAATATTGAGCATGTGGCATGTTGTACAAGGTCTCTCTCCAAAATAGGCTATAATTCAGCAAGGTCTTCCATGTTCATTATAACTTCTATTCTGAGACG
Source organism: Picea mariana (assembly GCA_032191745.1). Classification (NCBI taxonomy): domain Eukaryota; kingdom Viridiplantae; phylum Streptophyta; class Pinopsida; order Pinales; family Pinaceae; genus Picea; species Picea mariana. The sequence goes on along the minus strand of JASDQU010101131.1, from coordinate 118,608 downwards.
TTTCCGACCCTAAAAGTTTTAAGTGATGGAAGAAATATCTCAGAATATCTATGGTCAAAATTTAAGACCTTAATTCATTACATGTACTTATTTATGCTTGTTGAAAGTTAGGGTTTGTGACTAATCAAAAACTAGTCCCATTAGACTGAGATAAAGTTTGATGAAGATGTTATTCTCTTGTTGTTGAAGTTGAGGAAGAGATACAGGTCTGTAATCTTGTGTATTAGGTCTGATATAGGATAATAGGTATTATTTACATGTGTTATTGATGCTTTTGTTTATGGTACATTCTTGAGGCATGTCTTGATGATGATGGTACATGATATGGTATACCTTTGTGACGATATGATACATTGTCATACATATATCTTGGTTGTCTTGGTATCGAGTTTGTTATATGTCATGGTGATGTTATCACATTCTTGAGATGCATCTTATGGTACATGGTGTATGGAAATGATTGAGACATATCATGATTGATACGATATATGGTTGATACATGGTATGGTACTTGTTTTGGCACTTGGTTGATGTTGTGATACATGGTTTATGTATAGAGTATGGTACGGGTTTCTGAACATGGTTGATACATGATATGGTACAGGTTCGGTACATGGTTGATGTACAATTTTGATCTGCATGGTTGATGTACATGGTATGGTAAAGGTTTCGGTACATGGTTGATGCATGATATGGTACATGTTTTATGTACATGGTATGGTACAGGTTGATGTACATGGTTGAAATACATGGTTTGGTGATGGTTTTGGTATCCATGAGAGTGGATCTAGTTGATGATGGTATATCAGTGACAATGACAATGACGGTGATAATGACAAGTTGGTTGATGTGATGGTAACAATGACAGGTTGGTTGATGTGATAGTGACAGGTTGGTTGACATATCAGTGATAGTGGAAGTTACATGTTGATCAATGCTAGTGACAGTTTGACTCTACACTTATATTTCAGGGTGGTAGGATGGGGCAAGAAAAGGGGGTTATATCCTCCTTCTGGTTGGTACAGGAGAATTCAGGGAGTCGTAGCTTTCTTCATGTTGGTTCCTGTAAATCATGGGTTCATAGCCTCCTTCCGGTTGGTGCCGGAAAACTTAGGGAGTTGGTGCTTCTTTTAGGTTTGTGCCTGTAAAACAAGGGGTCATAGCCTCCTTCTGGTTGGTGTTGGAGAATATAGGGAGTTGGTGCTTCCTTTAGGTTGGTTCTTGTAAATTAGGGGGTTGGTGCCTCCTTACAGTTGGTGCTAGAGAATTTGGAAGTTGGTACTTCCTATGAATGTATTCTTGATATATATAAGAAAGCATTCTGTGGTTTTCTCCCATTTGGGTTTCCACATAAATTATGGTGTATTGTGCATGTGGTTATTTGATCTGATGATAGTACTTATGGTTATAATATCATGATATATTGAATGCAATCATACATGATAATTGTTGATAGCATTGAAGTTTAGATATTGTTATTGAAAGTGGTAAAAAGTTCTCATAT
>JASDQU010101131.1:92878-103548 GCA_032191745.1 Picea mariana | reverse complement strand
TGACCGCATCAACAACAGTTTAGGCATGTTCAGTAGAACAGACTAGGGTTCCAGGCTGGTGGGCCGTCAACTTCTACTTTGGGTACCAGGAATACTGGACCGAAGAAAAGGGTGTTGGACTTGTGGGGAGCCACATTTCTAGCGTGAGTGCCCAGTGGAGAGGAACAAAGCATTTGGGTCAGCCAGACCCACTATTGTGGGATATTTGGGTAAGGATCGTTAGATTCATACAGTGGTGAATAAACGATAGGAAGAGAACCAATCGACTGTGCTCGAGACGTCAGGTACCGTCATTGACCGGACCCTTAATATTTTGATAGATCCCGGTGCTACTGAGAGTTTCATTTTTGGTTAAGTGATAAAAAGAATTAAGGTAAGGCAGTCAAACAAGATGAGTTTAGCTTTGTAGAAATAGATTCTCGATCCAAAAAGAATGTTTGTGTTGCGGGTTGTAGCCTTAACCTGGGAGAGTTTGTCACTAGTGCCAACCTATATGTCACAATCTTAGGATCTTATAAAATCATGATCGATATGGACTAGTGGAATTGCATGAGGCGATACTTAGCTATAAGATGAAATGGTTGAGTTTGGTTGATGACAAGGGACAAAAATGCATGATTGTAGGTCAGAACTGGGGAGTCTCCCTTAGGTTCATCTCTTCTTTGCAACTATGGAAGAGCATGTGCAAGGGATGTAAGCTTTATGAGATCCTTGCATTAAACAAGAAGGGAGTAGCGAAAGTTCTAGAGCACCTTTCGATGGTGAGAGAGTTTGAGGATGTCTTCTCGAAGGAGTTACCTAGGATGCTGCCAGAGAGGTAATTAGATTTTACCATAGACCTAAACCCAGGGACTGAATCGATAGAAAGAATGCCTTATTGTATGTCAACCCCGGAGTTACAGGAGTTGAAAATGCAGCTGAAGGAGTTGTTGGACCTAGGACTCATACGTCCAAGTGTGTCACTGTGGGGTGCGCCTGTTATTTTAATACAAAATAAGAATGGGTTGTGCAGAATCTGCATTAGCTATCATCAATTGAACAAGGCAACGATCAAGAATCAATATCCGTTTCCAATGATTGATGATATTTTTAATCAAATGAAGGGTGCGACGATGTTTTCAAAGATTGACTTGAGATTAGAGTATCACCAGTTATGGATCAAGGAGGATGATGTCTCTAAGACCGCCTTTAAGATGAGGTTTGGACATTACGATTTCATTATTTTACCATTTGGACTGACGAACGCCCCAGGGGTATTTGTGAGTTTGATGAATGAGGGGTTACGCGACTACTTGAACAAGTTCGTCCAAGTATTCATTGATAATATTTTGATTTAATCTCGGATGATGGAGGAGCATGACAAACACTTGTGATTGGTACTATAGTGTTTGTGAGAAAATAAATTGTATGGGAAATTGTCTAAATGCTTGTTTTATCAGTTGAAGATTCACTACTTAGGGCATGTCATATCCAGAGAAGGTATCACCGTGGATCCAACAAAGGTCAAGGCTATTATGGAATGGCCTGTGCCGACGAATGTCCCTGAAGTGCGTAGCTTCATGGTTTTAGTGGGATACTATAAATGATTCGTCGAGGGTTTTTCGAAGATAGCAAATCCGATTACGGAATTGCAGAAGAAGAATAAGAAGTTTGTTTGGACCAAGAAATGCACCGAGACATTTCAGAGGATCAAGGAGATGCTGATGACAACACTAATACTGAGGTCCCTAACATGGACGCGGACTTCTTAGTCTACACTGATGCATCCAAGGAAGGCTTAGGCGAATTCTTGATGCAAGATGGTCGAGTGATCTCTTACATCTCAAGAAAGTTGAGAAGGCATTAGGAGAACTATGCAATGCACGATTTGGAGTTGTCAGCCTTTGTTTATGCCTTAAGAGTTTGGAGACATTACCTGAGTGGATGGAAATTCAAACTAAAATAGACTATTGTGGACTACAACACATCTTTACGCAAAGTGACTTGAACACGTGACAACGATGTTGGTCAAAATTGCTTAGCGAGTATGATTTTGAGATTACTTACATAAATGGAACAGTGAAAAGAGTGGCGAATGCATTGAGTCAGAGACCACGCATCTTTTTGGTGATGCCTCTTCATAAGAATCTATGGATAAATATTCTAACATTACAACACGATGATGACTAGTACAAATAGGTCAATGATTTTATCGAACAAAGCACAATGATGGTACCAAAATTTGAAGGATTTAGTATGGACAACGATGGATTATTGATATTTAAAAGTTGAATTTACATACATCCCAATGAAGAGTTGAGGATTTTGATCCTAAATGAGGGTCACTGAGCAGTTTACATGGCTCACCCAATAGTCACGAAGATGAGGGAAGACCTTAAACCCTTATTCTTATGGAAAGGAATGAAGGTAGACATAGTAAACTACGTAGCAAGATGTCTAGAATGTCAGCAGGTGAAGGATGAAAATAGACATCTAGAAGGATTACTATAGCCACACGTTATTTCAAAATCAAAATGGGAGGTCATTTCAATGGATTTCATTATTGGATTGCCACTGACGGCAAGGAGACACGACTTGACTTTTGTGGTAGTCAACACTCTGATGAAGAGTGCTCATTTTATTCCTGTGTGTACAACGTATCAGGAACTTGACATAGCTATATTTTTCATCAATGATATTCTAAGACTGCATGGAATGCCTAAGAGGATTATATTCGATCGAGGATCGATGTTTACTGGACGATTTTGGACTAGTTTCCAAGAGGCCTTAGGAACCCAACTTAACTTTACTACCGTGTATCACTCGGAGACAAACAGGCAGACCGAATGAACAAACCAAATCTTAGAGGATATGTTCTACATGTACGCTATGGACCAACAGAAGTGTTGGGAAAAATTCTTTCCATTGGTAAAATTTGCGTATAACAACAGTTATCAAAGCACCATTAAGATGGCACCTTTCAAGTTTCTTTATAGGAGACCGTGTCAGAAACCTTTGAGTTTGGATCAGCAGGATAGGGTCCTGGTGGGACCATAAGCGATCTAAGAAATGAAATATCAAATTCAAACTATAATACAAATGATCAAGGAAGCCCATGATTGACAGAAGAGTTATGTCGATGCACATCATGTCGACCGTAGTTACGATGTTGGCGATCAAGTATTATTGAAGGTGAAACCACATAATATTTCGATCAAGTTTGGAAAGGGTGCTAAAATATCTCCTAGGTTGGTGGGACCTTTCAATATTATGGAAAAGAAGGGGCCCGTGGCCTAACGACTAGGCTTGTCTGATTCTTTGAGGTGTATGCACGATGTTTTTCATGTATCTATTTTGAGACATTATATTAGTGATCCTACACATTTTATTGACATGAGTTCCTTGTAGATATCTGACAAGGGTGTACTCACGATGGAGCCAATCCACATCCTGTACCATCGCATTTGACAACTACGGTGTCGAACAATAGATCAGGTCAAGGTCTAGTGGGACAACTATAGTCCACACTCGGCAACCTAGGAGGACACATATGATATGCACCAACAATTTCCATTTTTGTTTGATAGATAGAATTATGATACTGTGATACACTTTATCTCGGCACTTATATATTGTGAAACTTTGGGATGAAGTTTAAACCAAGAGGGGTTGTATGTAACATCCCGCTCTTGCATGTACTGAGCGAACTTATTCTTTGAGGACACTTGCTTGCAAGTGATCCAGGTTATTATATCCATTGGTCGTTTTGATTATTATTATGATATATTATGGATTTGATGATATGTTATTTGGTTGTACTACATAGACAAGTGCTATTGACTGGGTTCTCCTAAGTGTGCAGGAATTTGGACCTCGAGGATGCAGAGGCATCGATGAAGCCCCTTGGACTCTGGATCGAGTCAGGGAGTGGACTGTTAGGTTTGAATGTTGTTGATGTGACATATGTAAATATGATTAGATGTCATGATGAATGATTATTATTGCTGACATGATTCATTGATGGGTGTAGGCTGACAATAGCTTGCCGACCAGAGTCACATGTGTAGTAAAGGGGTCACGCATGACAACCAAAGACATTGAGGGAGAGGTGTGGTAGCATCCTTGCCACAACCTACTGGCACTCCCATCATGACTCGAACTATAAGGTTAATGATTACCTAGTTCGAGAAGACCCACAATTCCATGAGGACAAACTATGACAGTCGCTCACAATGATTCTAAGGGGTGCGCAATAAGGCAGGGTCCTTATTCCTTAGAGGCCCTTAGTCTCCCACAAGACCACCTAATGGAGTATTGACTCAAGGGGTTTTACATCTACAAAATTCAGTCAAGAGGCGAGTGGAACCCTTGGATCACGTAGTGCATCTTGAAGGGCATGTCACGCAAATGAAACTAAAAGAGGTGAGTGGCACCCTTGGAGCACGTAGTGTGTCCTAAAGGGAACATCATGATTTTAACTGGTAATTTAATAAACCTAGTGCCTAGAAAACTATGCCTCCTTAGGACCTGATTGACCTTAAAATAGATGATGGTATGAGTAAAAAAAATAACAACTAAAAGTTCCCTTAAAAATGCCCAGCCTAGTGAAATTAAAACCTAGGTCTAAGTAGAGCATGTGGATAAAGAAAAACTAAATAAAGATGTAACAAGAAGGGGAGTAAGAAATTCAAACTTAATTATTAAAGTAAAAATTATAATGGAGGATTAAATTTATTAAAAGGGTAAATGGTTGTTTTTATCTACACTTGCTAAATTGGTTTTTAGTTAAAAAGGAAAAAGGGGGAAAATTGAAAAAAAATAAGGAAACTTAAAGAAAAAGGGAAACTTAAAGAAAAGGGGAAGCTTAAAGAAAAAGTTGAATGTCTAACTTAGTAGGAAATCCAACCTTTGGAACTTTCTATTTATGAACTCAACTAGGAATTAAGTAAGATGTAAGTCATTTAAGAATTGTAAGGGAATAATGGGACATCGAGGAGCATTTTTAGGAATGCTTTTAGGTGGGTGAGAGAAATAAACAAATTTAATTAATTAATAAAATTGATTTTCTGGTGCAACTAGGGGATCGGGCGACATGTGTACGGGGGAGGTTTTTTGAAATAAATTAAATGAAAAAGGAATTTAATGAGAATTTGTGAAACTAATTACTTGAAAACTCTATAAAAGATATGGCAGAGGAGGACTATGGATCACATCTTTTTTCATAATGTTACGCTGCTGAAATTTTATCTTGACTGAACTTTCTCTTGTTGGAGTTGGGATACCCATCTTGGGTAACGAGTGGTAGCTTGAACTTGCGAGGCGAGTTGGGTGCTAGCATTATATGGTATTGTGTGTGTGGCCCCTTTGTGGATCGGGGTCTCAGGGGGGATAAGAGTACCCCTAGGATTGGTTGGGAGGTACTGGTGAGATCACATTGGTCGACAAGTGGGAGCTGGACGGAGCGTGCACGGGACTATGACTTCAGAGCTTTTTCATTTGGCTACGGTATGCATGTGTATATTTTTATTGAATTATAGTTTAAATATTTTTCTCACGCCTTCAGTAATGCACTTCTACTGTGTTAAAGTTTATGTTTAATTAGCGTAACATTATCCAGAGATTTCATTTTTATATTTCCGCAAATTGTCTTGATGAGCCCAACATTTTATGATAAAAGAACTTAAAGTCATCCCTGCATTATGCTCGATGTACTTTGAATTGATTTCCCATGGTGAACCTAAAATATGATTGCAATGACTTCTCTACGTTTGTTTTTATTGATTTAATACAAAGAAAAATTGTGTTTTTATCTTCTATCCCTTATCCTTAAGTTATTAGTCTAGGCTTGAGAAGTCAGCTAGGAGCCTAATCGAATGTATTCACTCCAGTGTTTAATACTGAGATTTAAATGCCCTACTTTCCTGTGCATGGATAATAAGTGAATGATAAATTTTCGCCCAACTATATACCCCTTAATTATCTTTGCGTTTTTCTTTTATGATTAATTTCTAGTCCTTGCACGTTCCTTGTGAATGAGTATCTCTGTGTTTTGATTGATTCATTACTGAACGATTAATCCTTGCATTCCTATGAATGAGTAACTCTGCATTTTTTATTGATTCATTTCTAAATGATTATCTCTACGTTGAATGATTACTGTCTGAAGGATTAATCTCTGATTCCTTGGCTCCTAGTGAAAAGGGGAAAAATATTTTTCTTGGCATCTTACACAGCCTTCACACCATGTTTTTCTTGGCATTTTACACATCCTTTTCACCCAGTTTTTACACATCATTCTGGTTTGGATTTTATTGTTCATTAGTCAGAGAAATTATTTTTTTAGACTGTGAATTTACCATTTATTAGACTACGAATTTACCATTTATTAGACTGTGAATTATTACATATATTAGACTATGAATTTACCATTTATTATATTGCGAATTTACCATTTATTAGACTATGAATTATTGCGTTTATTAGACTATGAATTTGTCATTTAGTAGATTGTGAATTTACCATTTATTAGATTGCGAATTATTACATTTATTAGTTTATGAATTTACCATTTATTAGACTGCGAATTTACCATTTATTAGACTGCGAATTTACCATTTATATATATCGTGTGACTGGAAATTTATTATATATTGACAACGATTTTTATGGCGATTGTATTACATCGATAATATTATTATGGTGATTCTATTACAAGTGATAATGTTATTCCAATGATGTTATTATAGCGCTATCCTTACAACCATTTGCTTATATGATTATCTGACACCAATTTCCATAAATTTTAATTATTGACAGCGAAATATTGGTTAGCAAGTGATTCCCATAAATTATATTGTTAAGAAGTGAAACAATTGTTAGACAACATTATCATCAATTTTATAGACAACAATATCATATGGATAATAGAAAGCATTTTACATGTTAATGGCAACGTTGTTAATAGGTGAAAGACTGCATTGTGATTGTTGTTGTGTATGACAATGATTTTGAATATCATAGTGATCTCAGCAATATCATATTTAACTCAGCGATATATAGATAGCGATCTATATAATATTGTTAGAAAGTGAATCATTGTTGAATAGTGATTTCAGAAATGGAATGGATACAGTAATATAACAACATTAATGGATAGCGATTTAACTCCCTTGTTCTTCTGAGTTGCATAGAAAACCCAAGCGATATATTCGCTATACAACTACCTCTAGTTAGACAATGACTTATTATAGGCAGCGATACTATGTTAGACAACAATCTATCAATAGACAACGATATCATAATTGTTAGACAACGTATCAACGCTAGACAACATAGATAGTTAGCAGCATATAATTACTAGACAAAAACTAATTGTTACCATTAGTTAGTTACCATGAACTAGTTTTTTGATTAAAATTATTTTTAATATGTACATATTGATGTAGTTACCATGAACTAATTTTATTTTTAATACAATTAGTTACCATGAACAATATGAATTTTTATTATTGATGTAGTTACCATGAACAATATGTATTTTTAATATATTTAGTTACCATGAACTAATTGTTTGATTATAATTATTTTTAATATGTACATATTGAGGTAGTCAAGGCGTCACCATGAAATAACTAGTACATATTAGAGAATATACTTCTTACTATGTGAACATGGTGTAATTCATCATTACATTCCTCATTATACTAGTATTAGTATTTATTATGTTAAGTGCATACTAATTCTCTTTCTCAATGCAAAAAGAAAAAAAAAAACAAGTAGTTATCCCATAAATGGTAAAGAAGGATCAGTTTAAGGAACACATGAATTATGTGGATTTAGGAATTTAATGTGATGTATGATTGTTATAGTAGTTATATTTCCTTTGCGTCTTGTTGACTTGTTGATGGGGTGCTTGGATTTAGTCTTCATGTATTTTGACAGTTAATTCGGTCTCCTAGTGCATTGGATTTTTCCTTATATTATTGGTCTAGATATGTTATGTTGCACCTTGGTTATTGTCTCACCTATCTCCTTGTGACAACATGATTCCTCATGAGGGGATCATTGTGCACCGTAATTAATAGACACGGATGATAACCTAGCTAGAGTATTGTGCTTCCCTATGTGGGCATATTGTTCATTGTAATTGATGTTGGTACTTGGTTCTGTAACACCTTAATGCAGTTGGTTTTGCGCGTTATAGAGGTTTCTAGTTACTGGTCATTGAAGCCAATGTGTTGGGTTTTTTGTGTTGTCCTTTATCTTGTAAGCATTGTATTTCTTATGTCGGGCTGGTAGCCATTTTTATTTGTCTATTGATTATCACATGTTTCGATCGGTTGCATGATGTGCTAGTATGTTGGGTCATTGTTGTCTTTTGCTTCATTTGTGTGTGTTGTGTTCACCATCAAGTTGTGTTGATTAATTATTGTCATTGTCATTGTTAGCTTCCTTCTTAAAACAAAACAATAAAAAGTGTTTTTGCGTTGTGTCACATGTAGTCGTAACGAAGAAGGGTCGTTACAGTTTTCATGAAATTTCATAAGACTAGTGTGCATAATGTGCATAATTCATCTAAAGATATGAATTTTTTCTAACATTGTCATTTAAGGAATATGTAATGCAAATTCTAACACAAGGATTGTAGTTTTCACTCTAGGGTATGTTCAAACTTCATCTACAACAATAATCCACAACCACAATATTTCACTTGTGTAATCATTAATCTATAATATATCACTATAAATAATTTCAGAGTTGAATATGTAACAATACATATTAATTGATGCATGTAACCCAAAACCAAAATAAATGTTTCACCTTGCACCATCTCGGGACATAACAACATATGTACAACCTGCCTTTTTCCTTAACAGGGTGTGCATTTTCCTCAATTTCCCCTTTTCATGAAATTTCATAAGGGTGGTGTGCATAATGTGCATAATTCATCTAAAGATATGAATTTTTCCTAACATTATGCTTTCAATAAGTTATCATGCAAATCCTAACACAAGGCTTGCATTTTTTACATAAGGGCGTGCATTTTATATCATGCCATGTTTTCAAGTAGAAAACACATAATTTCGATTTTTTAGCATGCATTTTATTCTTGAGGTGTTTGTATGAAACTTCCACCATAAGGATATATGCAGGTGTATAATCACAAATTACACCTTATTCAAGTTGAACCACTCAATTTGGGTCAACATTGAGACTAGGGCATGCATTTTACTTGAATGCCATTTTCACTTCAGATTTACATGTAATCCCAAATCCAAGTGCATGAAAGAAACCTATCTTGTTCTTAAATTGCACTTTAGATAATATGGGTAAATTTTCCATATATGGAAATCCATTTTTAAACTTATAAAATAATTTTTGGAGCTACAAAGAAGCTTGGGCATGCATTTTAATTGGTCACCTAATACGGCTATGACCTTCCAAATTAAAAGGAAAAATTTGCCTCTTCTACATAGCGACCCTTTTTAAACTTGCAATTGCAAAATTAAGAACATGAATAGGTATAATATGATAAACCACAACCCAAAAAAATTTCACAACTAAAATCTAAGGTATAATAAAACCTTCACTTATATTTTACAAATGTGTTGGGCATTTCTAGGTTTTTACTAGGCATCTCTTTCCTATTATTGCAAAACAACTTCTTTTATGACTAAAAATTCTAAAAACAATATATAGGGTTATGAAAAATGACTTAAAAAACCATTTGCAATTTGAACCACTCAAATTGAATGAGTTTGGATACCTAGGCATGCATTTTCCATCAAGGAAAAATTTACACCAATGCAAAATTGGCCCTCTTTGTCCTAGAAGAAAATTTTTGGTCTTTTTGCAAGGAAAAGGGTTTTAAGTTTCAAATTGCACAAACATAGTTATAGAAATATGTAGTACTTTTCTACAACATTGTAACTTGTAATATTTCCTGTAATATTGACCTCTTTATTCTATTACAAAAATTAGAAATAAGATTTATTCGATTTTGTATGTATAATTAGTTGGTTAGAAGTCATTGACCTTGATTTCTCTCATAACCCACCATCCTATGATTCATCAAAAGGTCATGAATCTTTGCACTCTTAATTGTATAAACATGTTAAAAATATTTTAGTAATCAATTTATAACTTAAACATCAAATTATGGAGGATTATCCAACTTTGGGTGTCCACTTTCCTATAACCAACTTTAACAAATTGGCCCTTCGATTTTACAAGGGAATTTTTATCCTTTATGCGCATCGAGTAGTTTTTTGTCTATAACTTCCAATATACGACTATGTCGTAAATTCACAAATTACAAATTCTTCAATTTGAACCTCTCAATTTGGGTCAAAATTAAGTCATGGGCATTCATTTTACTCCTAGGCAGTTTTGACTTCAGATTTACATGAAATCTGAAATCTAGGTGCCTGAAATCAACCTCTTTTGTTATAAAATTCTGCTTTAGATGACATAGGTAAATATAAAATAAAAATATATCCATTTTGCAACTTATAAATAATTTTAGGTGCTACAGGGAAGCTTGGGTGTGCATTTTAATTTCATCACTTAGTATAGTTTTGACCTTCCAATTTACAAGGAAAACTTTGCCTCTTTTGCACATCAACTAATTTTTAAATTTCAATTGCAAAATCAACAACATGATAAGGTCTAATATGATAAACCATACCCCC
>JASDQU010101131.1:48807-74455 GCA_032191745.1 Picea mariana | reverse complement strand
TTCAATGACAACCTATGCATGTGATCAAGGAGTCATGCAATAAAATGAGAATGATTTTATGGGAAAGAAACATGTCACTGTATTAAAGAATGTGGAAGAAATATACAACCAGATGCCTTGATGTTGTCAAGTTCCTTCCAATAGTTCCTTGCTTCCCACACACTTCTTTCCCCAAGGATTTTGAGACTATAGATCTGAGATCTATCTTGACAAAGAAAAACTCAAAGCCAATCCAACCAAGCTAACAAGATCAAGAACTTTCCAACCCAATCAAGATAACTTTCTCCATGAGAGTTTCTCTCCTTTTATAAGTTGAAGAGGATAGGGTGAGGAGGTTAGGATGATCACACTAAATCATGAAAGTGAGTAAGATCCAAACCATTCATAAGCCACATCACCGTAGAATCTTCTTCTTCTAGAAGCATCAAGAAGATGCTCATTTTTCCCACGTACAAAGGCTATCGTGACCTAGCTATAGTGCAATCTGCAGAAACTTTGTGCCCTAGCTCTAGTGCAACCTATGGAAATTAGGCATTTCCATACCCTAGCTACGGTGCAACCTATGGAAATCCTCCAAAATAGGGTTTTTACAGAGGAAAACACAACTTATTCTCTCAGGAAAAGTTATTCTCCATTTTTTCTTTAGGAATTTAGGCTACTGACCCCTCTGAAGGCAACATATAGGTTTACATCATTAACAGTCATAGGGATGACTAAAATAATGTGTAACAATAGTCCAAGTGTGCATAGAGTCCCTATAAGGTGTGCAGAAGTCGAGAACCTTTTAAGGTTCAGATTGCAGAAGAAGAATAAGGAGAGCATAGGAGAAATTATTTCAAGTTCTAAGCTCAGGAGGTGTAGTGCAAGCAGAGACCAAGGAGTCAGCTCTGTAAGAATAAATCAAAGGTTATGCCTTTGAAAAATATTGAGGATTCCTTCATTGAAGGGAAATGAAGTTACAATAGAGGAGGAGCTACAAAAACCATTGGATTGGTTGTAGAATCAAATCTGGACCATTGGATTAAGTCCCAAACAAGAGGAGGAGTGCACAGGAAGGGAGAATAGATCCCAACCATTGGATCTGAGTGTAAGAATCAACAGTCATGGGATCAAGGTAAGACATGCAATCGTTAACCCTTTAAGTCCTTCAAACTTCACTGCTTTGACAATTTTGAGGTGTGTGTTGCAAAGGAAGCAAATTCCCCGAAGTCTAAAATCGATCTAGACCATTGGTAGACAAGGGATACGTGTCCACAAATCGATGGTCGTTTGGAGGTCCGTTAGTCCTGAAGAATTGGGTTGTTGTATCGTAAAAGGAAGAAAACCTTGAAGCTCCGAAGTTATGGAGCAAACCATGGTCATCGGTTATAAGGCCACGTGTTAGTAGGTCAAGCACAGTTCAGCAGTGTGACACTTTGGTAAAGTTGGGTCATGGTGCAGACAGGAGGAGAAAACCCCAAAGCTCTAAAGCCCATAGAATATCCCAACCATTGAAGTCAGGTACACATGTCGATAGATCACGTGTTCAGAGACTTGGCACTTTGGAGGAATTTGGATGTGATTTGTTAAGGTGCATGAACTCCCAAAGCCCATAGTAGATATTGAGCATCATGTGGGAAGGACACGTGGATCGTGGATCCCATCCCTTTGTTAGTTCATAAATTCGGAGATTTGGAGAGTTGGTAGTGATAGGGTGAAAGAATTCTTGAAGCCCAGAGTTACGAAGAGATCACAATCATTAGTTACTGGGAAATCATGGATAGTTGATCTATGAGCCTCCGTGTAATTCGCCAGTTTGAAGTTCAGAGTGTTGGGCCCTTCATTTTTGGATTTGAAGCTACGCAAGAAGGACTACAGTCCCAGTTTTGGTTTAGCATGAGTTGCACAAGCTACAAAAGAAGCTAGAAAGTGGAGCGAGGAGAAGTAACATAAATTGGTTGTGGAAAAGGACAACGCAATGCCAGCAAGGCAAAAGTAATTGCAATAGAACAAGAAACCATGCGAGCCAAAATCCATAAGGTCCCAATCAGCTTATATATATGGGATGTATACGATTGTAAAAGGGTTCTTGGGTTCTCTCTCTCAGCTCTGGGTTCTTGTTCTTGATAGATTGAGTTTTGTTGTTGTTAAGAAAATGTTGTACATGTAATCTATATTTGGTTTTTGGTAAATAGATATCTGCAACATGAGTTCAGAGCCAGAAGCCTATAACAGAGTACCAAGTTGTATCTCTGATATTGTATTCAATGGGTTCCGAAGATAACAAATGAAGAAGTACCCGAAATTTTGAAAAATAATGTGTCATACTATGTTTATGATTATGCATTGTATATTTATAGGACTTCTTTATGTTTTATAAGATTAATATGATTTCTTTGTGTATGAATGATTTTCACAACTTAAGTATCTTCAGTTCTTGTATACATGAGTTTCGATATGATCTGTAATTGGTCTATTTCGCGCAAAGATCATGGTGAGTCTTGAAGGTTCTACGAACCCACCCAAGTATTCTCCTTGCCCTTCCCTATCCTTCTATCTTGGTTGTTCTTCGGGTGAGATTTATTCTCTTCAAAGGATATGAAAATTCCAGCACTCTAGACTACACGGTACCTTTTGTTGGTAATCTAAGAAGGACCCTGGTCTAATCAATTTTGCGCCAACAAAATGGCTTCGTTGCCTGGACCTGCGTTAAAAGGGAACCTGTAGGGAGAATGATTTTGCAGATTCACAGATCTAATACTCATCAATGGTGGGAGAGAAATTGTGATGCCTTCATATGGAAAGAAATGGAGCTGAGAGGAAAATCTGTGAAACATACACGGGAGGTATTCTTTTACTCAGTAAGATAGAGCGACTAGTACGAGATATTCTAGGTTAAGTTCCCAGAATAAACTTTCCACTGGATAGATATTCTCCAAGAATCTCCAGAATTCCAAGAACCAATCAAGAAGACCTATACTTGGGATACATAAAATATTGCATCACTTCATCGATTGGATGGTCAAGCCACGCGAGTGATTGATTTTTGGGTCAATACCACATTAGAAGGATACATTATTGAGTTTGCGGCTGAGAATCACCAATATTTTTCACGAGAAAAAGCAGATTTCAAGAAAGATGTAAGAGGAATACTATTGAGAGAAATCCCCATGTGGATTAAGGTTTTCTTGATGGAAGAGGGGATGTTGACTATGTCCCCGACTGAGATGGTAGCGTAAACACCCTCACTTGGGGTAGGGTGAGTTTGGGGTGGAGTCATGGCCTGAAAGAGGGGAGAGGGTTCTTTGAAAAATGGGGGAAACAATAAGGAATGAACTCAAGAGACTAGAACGCCTTAAAAAGAGTCTCCATGGGTGAGAATTGGTGGCGTGGTAAGATAAATACAGTAGTAAAATAGTCTGAAAAGTTGCGGAAAGAATTCAGACCAGGCAAAGTAGAGCACTAACAGATAGAAGAGTTGCGAAAGATGAGAAGACAGGAAGTACAGGCTAATAAAAGATTAAATGAGAGAGAAACATAGAGAGAAAGAAGTCCCCATGAGGGTGGACAATAAGGAGAAATTGTAAAAGGAAGGGAGAAGGAAGTCGACATTGATCTTGAAAAGGAAAGAGAATAATCATCCCCAATGCCAGGAAAGATTAGGAATCCGACTGAAGAGACCACTCTATGGGAAGAGAACAAGACCCCCCAGATCAAATAAACCTACCCTGAAGCCAGTGGCACCAACCCCAAATCACCCATACCCCAAGTGTCTTCTATACAAGTGGTAAATTCGATACTACCTTCTTATGCTAATTATGTTCTAGTATAGCTAGTTAGTCAGTCACAACCGTGAAGTGCAAGTACAGGGAGAATATTGGGATCCCCTGGTAGGTTGCAACCAGGACCATTAGGTTTTATTTTGATAGGAGCAGCAAGATCAACAATATATGGTAATGCAAGAGGTTCAATTGCTCGATACCCAAAATTACGGGGTAAGGGAGACGAAGATTTTGAGCAACATTGGTTCTTGTGTGAAGCAATTTAGAGGTCCAGAGGGACTTTAGATGCGAATAAATTGATTGAGTTCTAGACTACCTTGAGAGGTCATGCTCTCAAATGGTACATGAAGGTTAATGAGCCAAGAGTTCCAGGAATGCAAATTCAATCATTCACACTTGAACATGTATGGACAAGGTTCATAGAAGAATTTAAGCTACCTTAGTCAGAACAACAAGCTTTGTCTGAGTTGCACGAGATTCAACAAAGGGAAGGTGAATCGACCTGAGAATATAGATAGAAGTTTAAAGATTATATAGGGAGGTTAGCACATCCAATACATGAGAAACATCAAAGAGAATGGTATATTCAGGGATTTCTACCTTTGACACGGATTCCATTAATGCAACAATGGATAGCCACTTTGACAGATTCCTTGGAGCAATCAATGAAGATTGAAGCCATGGCAGGGTATCCGAGGAGCCTTAAAGTGACCAAACCCCCAAAAAATGAAAATTTGGTGCAATTACAAGAGAAAATATCAACGCTTACAGAAAATATTCAAGAAATGACAATACCTATACCAAGATGACCGCAGGTCTGGTGTACCGGATGTTACATAGAAGGACATCTAGTGAATGAATGTCCACGAATAAGGGGAATGGGACCTCCTTAGAATATGATGGGACCCTCACTGGGACCCATGGGAGGAGTTGCACAAGTATCTACGAATTTACCATTCCACAACCCCACCCCATATCATGTTTTTCTAGGTAGCTAAGTAGCGCCAACATTTGAGTATTATGAGATTTGTGGAATCCATGGGCATGGGCCGAGACAATTCCCCACTATTAAAAGGTATTCAACAGTACCAAACACTATACATTATCAGTTTTGCGCATCTACCACACATACTACCAATCAATGTAGAGCATTGGATGCACTTTCAGATAGGTTGGATCGAACAACATTCAAGGTGAATGAAACCCCTCAGGGACCGGGAAGAGGTCAAAAAGTTGGAGTCAGAGGAGACTTCAGAGGAGGAAGAATTGGACCAAGCATATTATACAACGTTGATGAGAAAGGCCATATGGCTAGACATTGTCCTCATCCGAGGTGGCCATGGTGCTCTCACTGCAGAACCAATGGGCACACAACTGAAGACTGCCCAAAACTAAATGCAAAATGGGAAGACCGGGTACGTCAACAAGGAAATAACCTCATCAGTTCATAAATCAAGAGAGTTTTTAGAGAAAAACTTCCAAAAATTAATATCATTACTCGAGGAGCGGCAAATACTGGAGCTGATGCTGATAATTTACCTCAGATCCAGAAAGAAACACCTAAGGAAGACAAGTATGATCCTCTAAAATAGAAGTTGTTCTTTAAAAACACCATAGAAGTATTTTAGAATACCCCTAGCCGTGAGATGCAAGAGAAACCCCCTCAACCTATTGGTTACCCTAATATTGCACAAGCCCCTGCTTCACTCCCTGCACCCAAAAACCCCATAGTCACAATGAGACAACCTGAGCAACCATAAAATATAGTCGACCTTTGGTTTCATTTATTTTTTGATATCCTTGGGAATGGCCAGTTAACAGAAAAGTTGCGCAATGTGATATACCTATTTTTATGGAATGAAGAACCACAGAAACAAGAATAAGGACTAATATTCCTGAGAACAGTACTTAGAGAGTGCAGAGAAGGAAAGTACAAACTAGAAAAGAGTTTATACTAGTAGCCTAGTTAGACGAGTTTGAGATTAAGGATGTTATGTTAGATCTAGGATCTAATGTTAACATACTACCTAAAAAGACTTGGGAATCCTTAGTAAAACCCCATTTGACATATTCCCCAATCCAACCAAGAATGGCCAATCAATATCTTATTTTCCCAATAGGAAGACTGGAGAATGTGGAAATAGATGTTGCGGGAGTGAAGACTGTAGCTAATTTTGAGGTAATTGAAATCATGGGGGATAAGGACCCTTATCCTGCACTACTTGGTATTGATTGGGCCTATGACAACTATGCATTAATTGACCTAAATAAATACACTATGACATTTGAGGTAGACAGAATCAAAGTAGTGAAACCCTTGGATCCGTATGTAGGCTCCTGATATACGGAGCCAACAGACAACAATATGGATGGAGAAGACTTGGATCAGTTGTACACTTTAACAACAAGAACAAGAGAAGATTACATAAATCCTATTGTTGATGGATCAGTAAGTTGGAGGAGTATACAATCAATGAGCGAAGATTCAGAACTAGCATTTCACAGTTGACAGTAAGGCTCATACGAAATATTTTCAAGAAGATACACAATTGTCAGGGAAATTAGATGGGTTGGAATCGAGGTTAGAGAACACCCAATATATGATGGTACCTAAGGAATTGATAGTTTTTTCTCAACATGGAAGAAAAGGTAGTGGAGGATCAAAGGATCTCAGTACTAGATTTAGCCCTCCAGGACACCTCTGCCATATGGTGGGCCAATCACAAAGACTTACTCGAAAATTGGGATGATGTGAAACAAGATATCAAATATAGATTTCAAGATAAGGAGCAACTGGAATCAGAGATGAGGATGAATTTCTAGGTTGCGCAGCTGTTCAACGAAGAGTTTGATCCTAAAGTACATATTGAACGATGTGTGACATAGTGGCAAGTTGCGAAAATACCATCTCTCTTTTGGGTTCAAGTATTTCCCCACTCACTAGGTCCAATCCCAAAATCTTGGTTCATGCACGAAGAAACTAGAAGAAATTCCAACAACTGTAAAACATTGGCAGATCACTTTTGCAAGGACTTCTCGTTTACAAGTAAGTACCCTGATCTTGAAGTAGTCTTGCAAATAATTAAAGAATTCTTTTTTACAAAAAGTAGTAAAAAGAAATCATACCTATTGGTATGTGCAAAGCATAGTTGAGAACTTCAGTTTCAAATTAATATTCACCTAAAAATAGAAAAGAGGCCTATAGAATTCTAAACTATTGAGAAGGATTTGGAAATCCGAGATGATTTAGAAGAATTGAGGAACTTATCCATTAAAGAGATAGAAGGGAGCAGAGAAATCCAGAACATCATACCTAGTTAGACTGATAGTTCTTATAATCACCCATTGAAGTTGCACAAAGTCAATATAGGGACCATAGAGAAACCTAAGATAACTATGGTGGGATATTACTGGGATGAGCAAACTAGTCAAGAAATATAGAGTTTGTTGTGAGAATATGAGGATTTGTTCCCAAAGACATTTTCAGAGTTAAAAGGGATTAAAGGAGTTATGGGAGAGATGAAAATTGAATTAAAACCAGGATCAAAGCCCATGATGCATAGACCATACCTCCTTAACCCTAGAGTGAAAGAGAAGGTTAAGAGGGAAATAGACAAGATGCTGGAAGATGAACTTATTTTTGCAATGGAAGAAGAAGAATGGGTCACCCCAATAGTCATCCAAAGCAAGAAAGGTATATAGGATATTAGGGTCTGTGTAGACTACATAATACTTAACTTTGCTTGTGTACATGACCCATTTCCAACACCTTTTACTGATGAGGCGCTAGAATAGGTAGTAGGGAAACAATATTACTCATTTACAGATGAATTTTCGGTGTATCACCAAGTAAGGATTGATGAAGAGGACAAAAAGAAGACCACATTCATAACATAATGGGGGTCATTTTCATACAATGTGATGCCATTCGGCCTAAAAAAAGCCCCTGTAGTTTTTTCCAGGATTGTAATAGCATCTTTTCGAGAATTTATCCACAAGTTTATAGAAGTTTATATGGATGATTGGACGATATACAATCTGCTCAAGGAACATGTAGCTCTACTACGTCTGATGTTTGACAGATGTAGAGAATTGTAGATATCATTGAACCTCATAAAGTGTATCTTTTGTGTGCCACATGGAAATTTGTTGGGTCACATAGTATGCCAAGACAGAGTACTGGTAGACCGAGCCAAAGTTGCAGTTATTGTGAACATGTCGCCATCTACGAGTGCTAATAAATTGTGCTCCACACTGGGGCACACAGGGTACTATCACAGGTTTATCATAAGATATGAAAATATCACTGCACCTCTAGAAAATATACTAAAAAAGGCCAAAGTGTTCCAATGGACCCCAGAATGTGATAAAGTGTTCGTGACCCTAAAGGAGAAGCTCAACACAACACCTATTATGATATTTCCAAATTGGGAAAATGAATTTCACGTCCACGTAGATGCTTCAGGTATTGCCTTGGGAGATATCTTAGCACAACCAGGACATGGAGACATGGATCATCCTATATATTTTGCGATAAGGAATTTGTGACAATATGAGCGAAACTATAAAACGACGAAAAGGGAGGGTTTAACTATGATTTACTCCTTGCAGAAGTTTAAACATTATTTTTTAGGTTCTCATTTTAAGTTCTTTACTAATCATTCTGCATTAAAATATATAGTTAACAAACTCGTCTTTGAAGAGAGAATTTGTCGATGGTTGCTATTTTTTCAGGAATTTTCTTTTGAAGTGATCATTAAGCCTAGAAGAGGTAACATAGGGCTTGATCACTTGTCTAGATTAGATTTAGGGGAAAGTGGTGGAGCATTCGATGATCAACTCCCATATGCAAACCTGTTCCTGGTTGAGGCCATACCAAAATACCTGGAAGACATAGCAGTCTTATTAAATACAAAGGCCTACCCAAAAACATACTCTGCAACCCATAAATGCCATATGGTGGTTAGAGAAACAGACTATCAATTGATTGCAGGGAAATTGTATAAATTAGGACTAGATAGTATCCTTAGGAGATGTGTCTTGGATCATGAAAGACAATATATACTGTGGGAGTGCCACAATGGATTTGTGGGAGGTCATGTGGGAGGAAAGGCCATTGCGTAGAAAGTCCTCCAAGATGGACTATGGTGGGACACTCTCTTCAAGGATGCAAAGGAATATGCTAGATCATGCGATGTTTGTCAAAGAGTGGGTAAGCCATCACGACGAGATGAATTGCCACTTCAACCAGTTAAATCCTTACAAGAATTTGAGAAGTGGGTAGTTGACTTCATTGGGATGATCAACCCCACAGCTAAGCATTCAAAGGCTAGGTACATTATTACCACCACTAAGTACCTTACACATTGGGCTGAGGCAACAATTGTTCAAGATTATTCGATCGATACTGCTGCTAGGTTCATTTTTGAAAATATTATCACTCGGTTTGGATGTCCTAGGATTCTGACCAGTGATCAGGGAGCTCATTTTATCAATAATACAATGGAAAATCTTACAACAGAGTTCTTGATCCAACATCATAAAAGTAGTCCCTACCATCTACAAGCCAATGGAACAGTAGAGGCATTTAACAAGATTTTGGAGAGAGAGTTAACGGAGGTTTGTTGCACAAATGGGGAGGATTGGGATGACAGAGTTCCAATAGTTTTATGAGCTTACAGGACAACCACAAAGAAACTCCATAAATACACTCCATTTCAGCTAGTATATTGGAAAGAGGTTGTGGTACCTGCATAATTCATTACTCCAAGTTTGTACATTACACATATTACACACATGTCAGAGGAAGAATCAGTTACGCAGAGGCTCATGGAGTTACAAGAACTTGAAGAGACCAAGTTTTTAGCAGACTTCCATCAGTTAGTTGAGAAAGCAAGGAAAAAATATTGGAATGAAAGACATATTAATACTAAAGTATTTGTGCAAGGATACAAGTTCCTACTCTATGATAGTTGGTACCAGAAGAATCTAGGCAAGTTGTGCATGCATTGGTTGGGACCATTTATAGTTGCGTAGATCCAACCTTTTGGAGTAGTTAGACTTGCACAACTAGATGGTATGCTATGACAAGGATGGGTGAATGGCACTCGCCTGAAACCTTATATATCTTTGAACTGAGCTAAAGGACTATTTATCTAGTTTGAAGGAGCATGTATAGGAGTTAGATTTGAATTTTCTTGCAAATTATTGTGAATTCAGTTAATAAAGTCGAAGAGTGCCTTGTTGCACCATGACATGTAGTTCATTTTTCTATTTAAGTGTTGTTTTGATGCAAAACTGCTTAGTCATCTAAGTAGGATCAAAAGCGTCAATAAATTATTAATGACAATCATTAATATGATGGGGACTCATTTTGTGGTCGGAGGGAGAGCGAATCTAGACACAATCTGAGTCCATGTGCCACACAAACCCAATCTAGTCACAACCTTTATTACTACTACAGTACCCTGTCTGAATTCGGTTAAGCCATAAAACCGCAATACACGAAGATGCCATCGGTATTTGTGTCGAGATTCTCATTCGTGAAATAGTAAGTTCTAAAATCGGCCATGACCTTGACCAATTTTCCCAGTAAATGTCGAGATCACCCAAGAGATTTACCCTGTTAACCAGTCCCATCGGACAACTCAGATCCAAGTTGCGTCTATAGGGTAATGATGAATAACAATTATTACTAAACTTTCCAGCTAAGCCTGAGTATAAGGCTCTGAGAAATTAGTGTATGACACATTGTTTCCTAGAAATAACTTAGAGATTTATGAATTCTGAAGAATGAGCAAGCCTGCATAATCCATCGGCCCTTAGTCGTGATCCTGAATCTCTGTTTCTCCTATAGAATTTACTGATAGTTCATACTCACAATGCTAAGATCTACAGGGAGACGAAGCATCATTTCTAAGGATGGAGTACTATATGATCCCTATGACCCTCAGGTCAAGGTCATGGGTGATATTAAGGGGAAGATGGAGCAAGTCAAGCTCCTCGACCTCAACTTAACAGACCAAGTCTTGTTCCCACAAATGAACATAGATGTTTTCTGGAGTATCACTCCAGATGAGTTGGGAGGTATGCATTTTGTTCCAAAGCCTGAATTCATCAATTTGTTCAATTCAACCAACATGAACCTCAGGGACTTACTAGTGTTTTTCTCCACTGGAGAATTTGCGAGGTGTACCAAGTTCATGATCAACAGGGTGCATGAAAAAAGTTTTTGGTTTGATAAGAGATATCCAATCCATGCAGAAGACATCCACCGGCTTACTGGACTATCCCTTGAGGGTGAGGACGTGTCCAAAGGGTTCCAGGGTCCCAGCAAGCATGACAAGAAGAACGGGGAGCCCAAACTATACTAAAGGTTTCACAAACAGAGGGGGGGTGGGTGCACAACCAATATCGCCCCCATCCTACCCGAGATAGTAAGGAATGGTTGCTAAATCATAGTTATCAAAGTTATAAGGTCCTACTACAAGGGAGAATGCACACTGGATGCTTTATCAGTTGCAATTTTTTGTGCCAATGGAACTGTCTTCAACTGGTGCAACTACCTATTAGAGGAACTCCTTGTGGCCTGTGAGGAAGCCGAGGAGAAAGGTGGTAATTTAACCTATGAATACTTGTTGTTTGGGTTTCCAATGCTCAAGTGGATGCAACCCATCGAAAGAGCCCTGGAATTCAATGGAGGACTTGGAGAACACCACCTTCAACAACATGACTTTCTCCAAGTGGCACAATGAGTTAATTGATGCAACAAAGAGGTTGTGCATTCCACAAGAGATTCTTAACTGCAATACGTGGAAGATATCATTCAACATGAACCGACACCATACATTTGTGTGGCTGAGGTATAAAAATAGAGAGGACTTCCACTCACGAATGTTTCCATTCTATTTGGATGAAGAGGCCTTTAACAAGGAGGTGATGTCATGGCCTGGAGTCAAATGAAACCCGCGCAAGTCAGGGATGCACTATGTTTTTCACGTCAAGCTACTGAAGAAGAAAGGTCAGGAAGAAGGGGTAGGACCGAGGTCAGGCCTAAAGGTACATAAGAAAGAAGATCTAGCATAGACAGACTCCAAAGAAGAGTAGGAGACACAACCATTGGAGCACAAGAAGAGAACATTGTTGGTGTTCCCGCAAATTCCGGAGCAAGCTGTGTTGATAGGTAAGGATGTCAAGGAACTCCTTAGTGTTGTGTTCATTACAGAGCTAGTGGCTAAGAAAATTAGGACGAGGATTTCCCAAGTACGGTTATGAACCCCCAACCCATATCATCCACCATCCCCCACACTTGCTCAACGACTCGAGCAGCCCACATCATACATATCCAGGATGACCTTGAGCCTAACACTAGTCCATTCACAATCATCACTAAGTACCCTCCATCACCACCAAAACCCCAGTCGCCACATCCAAAAATCGACAGTCCACACCAAACCACTAATCCAGAATCCATGCAAGTTGATCCCCCAGAAATACCTGA
Source organism: Picea mariana (assembly GCA_032191745.1). Lineage (NCBI taxonomy): Eukaryota > Viridiplantae > Streptophyta > Pinopsida > Pinales > Pinaceae > Picea > Picea mariana. The sequence continues at coordinate 62,194 of JASDQU010101131.1, read as the reverse complement.
GCAAATACTAGAACTTCCTGGTCCAAATCGAGAAGTACATGAGCAGAGATTACAACTAACTGGCATGAAACCTGAAGCCCAGGGCCATCATATCATACCTTTTTTTCTGCATAAGGACACTCCATATTAGACGAAGATGAAAACAATTGAGAATCCCCAAGTCCTAAGTCCCAAACACACTCCCACAACAACTAAGGTTGAGGGTGCTATGGGAAGCACAACCCAGGAAGCGGAAGTCCACAAAGAGGTGGAGATACCAAAGGTTCATAAGGAACCTGAGATGACTTCTAGACAAAGCGCAACTTCAACGTAGGAACAAATTGAGATAGTTCTCCAAAACCCTCAATAGTGCACAGAGTTGTTGCAACTCTGCCTGGCCAGAAAAAAATTTCTAACGCTCCTTCCATTAGCATTGAGGATGAGGCTTGTGCCAAGACCATCTATAGGAGAGGAGGAGGTAGAGACTCCCTAAGAGCACTCAATGGCTATTGGACTTCCACTGTAAGTGTGAGCACCTAGGGATGCCACATGTTTTCCCTCGACCAATTTTTGGAGAACCTTGGTCATGTGTGACCACTTTTGGGACTTCAACAGTTTGGTTGAAGATGAAGCACCAGGAGAAGTGGAGATCATGGGATCTCCCCCCGTATTTGTGGGAGTTTTGGGTCTAGGTTTTATGTAACAGGTATGGGATGTCAGCCCATGGGTATTACCCATGTTTAGGCCCCAATTGTAATGTATAAACAGATATCTAGGTGATGTAAGTAGAGAGACCTAGTAGAATTGGCTTAGTGTAGAGCTAGAGGCTTTGTGCATACTATGTGTTAAGACTTGCAGAGCTAAGTGCAAGTGATTGTAAGAATCTTGTGTGCAAGCTGTGTAAGAAGGCTTTGTTCTATGACCTAACTCAGGGAAGGAGGATCTGGAGAGGTGCACGCAGATCTCTTGTCCTATGCGGAGTTGATATTGTGGCTCTGTGCATTGAAAGAAGATAATAAAGAGAAGAAGAATTGGTGGACGTAGCCCCACGCTGGGGGTGAACCACGTATATCCTGTGTTCTAGTGCTTTGTGCTATACTGTTCATGTGGTTGTGCATTTATTTTCTTAGTTCTTAGTCTGGATGAATATTTAATGCTTAGTGATAGGAATGAATGCTAGATCTGATCTATTTCTATATGCTAAGTGCTTGGATGTACTAGATCTTGTCGAATACTTCACTTTTCTATAATTAAGGTTTGACCTGCGATGTGAATAAGGGCTAAATACTAATAAAGGTTAACTGATAAGTTCTATGTTAGGCATTGCAATCACATATCTGTATCCCAGCTAGGTTATAGACACTTGAGTCCTACAATCCCCCTACCTCTACCTCGAGTGAGACTTCATATGATTCGCTGGTGTTGCCAAAAGGGATGGTAGTTAGGGTCTTGTTGGTGTGATGTTGATGCGTTGAACCCTAGGTATACACCTATTCCAACAAATGGTTCTGTTGCCGAGACCTGAAACTGTGATTGTTGGGAACTGAGGAAAAGAGAAATCTCTTTGCATAGATATGTTGTTGTAGTGCATAGTACTCTACTTGAATTGTGAAGCTCTGTTCTAAGAAGAGAAGTCCGATATGAATAAAAGAAGTAATATCTTAAAGATTTGTGCTCTGATAAAGGTAAGATAAGTGGAAATTTTTATTTCAAAAGAATGGATCTAGGTATATTTGATAGATTTCTTCCTAGTCTGAAAACTAGGGCAGAGCTAGAAGAAATAATATATGATATGAATAGATCTGATAAAATTAGTGAAAGATATCTTATCCCTATGCATAGAAAGAATTTTTGGACTAACAAGTAGATGCAGTGGACTAACAAGTAGATGCAGGATCCTAGAAAGATTTTTTTTCAGGTCCATCACTGTGATCCCAGTGCGTAGTACAAGAAAGGTTGGGGATAGTTTAAGAGAAAGAGGGGATTGACATTATGTTATAATTGCAGAAGACCGAGACATCTTTCTAAGGAATACCCTGGTAGAATTCCTATTTGCCTTTATTGTAAATCTACTGGAAATGAAGTTTTGGATTGTCCTAGAATGATTTATAAAGTTGAGAAGATGAATATGATACAAGAAAACCATGAGGAAGGTCTAGAGACTAAGAATATGCTAAAGAACCAGAAATAATAAGAGGATATATTATTGCAAATGAAATAAACACTGAATGATCACAGAGACATCAGTTTATCAGAGATTTTAAAAGAGAAAGAGTGCATAGAAAAAAGAATAGGAGACTTCGACATAGACTGTGTATTGGAAATATGATAACCCTATGTGGAAGACTTTCCCATGTACCCATGGTTGCTCATGGAACATCGACAGAAGAATAATTTGAGGTCACTAACTTTGCTGAGAACAACGTTCCCTTTGTACTTTTGTTAGGAAAGACTTCGATCGAGAGAGATCAGATCCGAAGGAGAGAAGAAGAGGAAGCTATAGAACATAAAAAGCAAGAATTAAGGGATTTTATGGCTAAGAGAATAATGTTATTAATAGAAGAACAAGAGGACAAGTCGAAGCAACCGAGGGCCAGAGACTTAGTTGTCGAAGTTGAAAGAACACAAGAAGGCTTAAAGAACCTATCCATGCAAGAGAGTAGAGAAACTAGTCCAGAGACAGTAAGAAGAAGTATTATCATCGAAACTTATGAAAGATACTCAACAATGCAAAGTTATTATGCTAAGAAAAGAGAAGAACAATAATGGAAAGAGGAATCCAGAGACGTAGATCACAGGAAAGAAAGCTAGAAAAATTGCAAGAAGTTCCAGAGAGGACTTCGTAGAAGGAAGACTTTCAGAAATTGAACCTCACTGGAATAATAGAACAACACTGATTGACACTTCTCCACGGTGAAGAAATATAACCGTTGGAGGTGTCCCGACCCTTAGAACGATGCTCCAGAATGGATAGAAACACAATTATTGATGAAATGTTCACCATTGGACCATTGGGACTGTTCCATAACGGATGGAATTGTATTGATTGAGGCACTCCTGCCCATTGGAGGATTTTGTTACGATGTTTTCTATTTATCCCATCGAGCATTGCACCGAGGACACTTTCATGAATTGTGATTATCTGAGCCCATAGAGAACTAATCACTTTCACGCAGTGCTTATTGTAACCTTGCCATCCATTCTGCTACCCTGATTGTTTGTTCACCGACCCAAGATATCTGATATCGAGTGTGTATGTCTGGAAACCTTAGCGTATAAGATAAATTCATGAAAGAAATATTCATAGACCTCATGGCTGAGAAGGTCATGTCCGTAGGAGTACAAGCCTCATCGACGAGAGGAGTGAAAGAATCCCCATCGACTGCACGTTGATATGGGTCGTCCCGAACTACGATAGAGAAGAGAATCAAGAATCGTGATGACTTGGAAAACATGAAGATCATCCCATCAATCCTGCTCGACTATATCCCACCTCTTGTTGGCGCGGTTAGTCATGATAGTGTCCTGAGAGACTTCAAATATACATTGATTACTATGTACCTCCCGAAGGGGATACACACATTTGGACTACAATTAGGATAGATTATGATGCTAAATATTAATGACTTCAACTTAGGAGACCGAAAGAACTATGGCATGCTCACACCACACAAGTACTTGACCATAACAACAGGGAAGAAGTTGAATATAATCCCCTAGCCATGGACTATGGACATCTCAATATCAACCATCCTCAATGTGATGAAGATACTCCTCCTGTCATGCTACCATGGTGGTTACCTGTAGTTGGATAGGTGCATCATAGTAGATCCGACATTGATCCATCAGATCACCGGATTAAGCATGCAAGGACCCGACCCTCAGGATTTTTACCCAAGGAAGGTTGTAGATCACACCCTAGTGCAGCGCATAAAATAAACCTACGACGATGTGGAGAAAGGGAAACGGGGATACCAGGTAGCCTCCATCCAAAATGGCATAGTGCACCTAGCCTGCTAGTTGATCATTGGTAAGCTCATCAGGAAGAACCGACCCACACAGGTCATAGGGTTCATCGTCGACCTCACACGAAAATGCGTCGAAGGGATGCAAATGAACTGGGCGAGCTACCTCGTCAACCAGTTGGAGAAATATTTATGCGAAGCACAAGACCAAGGCTGTGATTTTCATTTTAGCTGGTTGTTGATTCTCATTGCCGTCATTGCTTGGGAGATGCTGGAAGGAGCGACCTTCCCTAAAATTGAGCCATCTGAACCACTAGTTGTGAAGTTCACTACGCTATGGTATTCGAGTGGCATGGTGAATAAATGGTAGCCAAATGCGGTGTTCCACACCTATTATTTACAGCTGAAGAGGGCCATTGAATCTTTCCCTCGCATCACGCTGAATACCCTGCATAGGTTCATGCCACTTGCGAATTTCCACGTAGATAGGCATTTTATTTACATCACTATGCATGGGGACGAACACAAGGAATATCTCTAGTCCTATTACAAACTCACAGAGGAGGACATGGAAGAAATAACCAAGGAATTCCCTGCAGAGTTCCTTGTACCAGTTGACCAGGTAGAAATCTCTGACCCTGACCTCATCGGAAGCCCTATGGTCACTTGTGAAGAATATGATTCACCTAGCAGCAGAAGGAAGAAAAAAAAGGAAGAGGTACAAGAATTTAGTAGTACATTAAAGGAAACTACACCAGATTCACCTAAAGGAGGAGGAGGTGATGAAGTAGACAAAGAAGAGGATGAAGGGGAATAAAATAAACATGAACATGGCAAAGTAACACTGCCTAAGGATCCCATCATAGAGGATGAGATATCAAAGAAAAGAAAGGGTTACCTGAAGACTGTGATCATGGTAGATTATATTGACCTCACCATCGTCGATGTATCAGATACCTTAGAGGACATTTTGTAGTGAAGCAAAGACAAACAAGAGACAATGTTTGACAGGATCGAGTAGGATCTCAAAGGGGTACAACAAGATCTTTATTCAAGCCGCGCAGTGTCTACTGCACTGTTGTCAGAAAGGGACATAGAAGTAGGAGATGAGCCTTCATAACTACACAGATTAGTAGACTCGACTGAGGCTCACCTTCATCGGGTCTAGGAGGAAAAGGATCAGGCCACGGAGGCATTAAAGAAAGAAAAATAAGAATCCCTATAACAACTCCAGGTTGCATAGCAAGCAAAAGATGACCTCCAGGAAAAGTTTGCAGAGGATAAAGTGCAGATCTAGAAGGAAAAAGAATAGCTTCTCATAGAGAAAATGGGAGTCAAGGAGTCATTCACCAAATAAATTCATTATGTGTCAGGTCTCGCAAAAATAGAAGAAGACATAGTGGACAACCAAGTAGAGAAGCTCTTTGAATCCTTTCAGCAGATTCAAGTGAGGGTGGCTGAACTGGAACTGCAAGTCATGCCAAGAACTCCGCAGGAAGTGCGAGATCAGAGGGAAGAAACTACTCGGAGTGCAGTTGAAAGAATCAAGGCATTGGCCTTAGAATGCAAGAAATTAAGTAGTCAAAGTGCATAGACCTATGAGCACATTGCAGAGGACCTAGAACTAAGGACATTGGAGTCACAGCTCCAGGAGGCAAAGCAACAAGCATTTATAGTACAAGCATAGTTGAAGTCGTTGTTAGTATTCGATGGGATGAAAAGGTCCCAGAAATAGTGCACCATTCAGCAACAAGTCCATGCCATCCAGATTAAAGTCATGGAAGTAACCCAGAGGCTACAACTAGTGCATGATGAAGCTTGCACACTTGTTGAGGAGATTGAGGGACAAGGTGCACAACTAGAATAAGTATTCACCATGGTGGAACCATGATTGGAAGGACTGGTGAACGAGAAAATTATTCAGGAGTTTGTTGAGCAAGAGGCTATGGCGAAGCAACAGGTCAAAGTAGCTCGAGCCAAGCTTGAGGCCTTCGAAGCAGAGTTGCGTAGATTAGAGTGACTCAGGATGAGTCACAGGTGAGTGTTGGGGGCATCTTGGCTCTCGACCAAGTTTTGGAGAACTTTTTTCCTGTATGACCACTTATTGGACTTCGACAGGCTGGTTGAAGACAAAGCGCCAGACGAAGTGGAGATCATGGGATCTCACTCCATTTTGTGGCATTTTTGGGTTTGGGGTTTATATAATGGGTATGGGATGTTATCCCATGGGTATTACCCATGTTTAGGCCCCAATTGTAATGTATACATAGATATCTAGGTGATGTAAGTAGAGATACCTAGTAGAATCGACTTAGTGCAGAGCTAGAGGATTTGTGCATACCATGTGTTAAGACTTGCAAAGCTAAGTGAAAGTAATTGTAAGAATCTTTTGTGCGGGTTGTGTAAGAAGGCTTTGTGTTGTGACCTAACTTAGGGAAGGAGGATCTGGCAAGGTGTGTGAAGATCTCCTGTCCTATGTGGAATTGGTATTGTGGCTCTGTGCATTGAAATAAGGTAATAAAGAGAAGAAGAATTGGTGGACATAGCCCCACACTGGGGGTGAACCACGTATATCTTGTGTTCTGGTGCTTTGTGCTATACTGTTCATGTGGTTTTGTATTTATTTTCTTAGTACTTAGTCTGGATGAATGTTTAATGCTTAGTGATAGGAATGAATGCTAGATCTGATCTATTTCTATATTCTAAGTGTTTGGATGTACTATATCTTTTCGAATACTGCGTTGTTCTGTAATTAATGTTTGACCTGTGATGCAAATAAGGGTTATATACTAATGAAGGTTAACTACTAAGTTCTTTGTTAGGCATTGTGATTACAGATCTTTGTCCCAGCTAGGTTGTAGACACTTGAGTCTTACAACCCCCCTACCTCTACCTCAGGTGAGACTTCATCTTCTTCACAGGTGTTGTCGAAAGGGCCGGTAGTTAGGGTTTTATTGGTGTGTTGTTGAAGTGTTGAACCCTGGGTCTTCCCCTATGCCAACACCACCCTTTCTTTTGCTGAAATTCCACAGTGGCCAACAACACAACTAGTCAGAATGATCAAAGCCTCAACTGATCAACTGGAGCAGAGGCTCTAGTAGGTCAAAAGGTCTATAGAGTTCGCAAGGGAGGAAGCGCTCCTTTCTCAAGCATGTATAAAACAAAAATAACATGCCAAGATCCAAGTGGAGAACAAACTGGAAAGAGTTTAGGAGAGGCTTGTTGAATCCTGGTCAGAAATACGGAAGGTCACACCCCAACTGCCAGAATCCAGTGATGCAGGAGAGCCTCAACATCATATCGAATTACTCCAAGGAGCATGGTCACAATTTTCCATTCACGTAGATCATCTAGAAGTGTAGTTGCAACATAGTCAGTAAGAAGAAAAAAACCTGCCTCAAAAGTTGCAAGATCAGATGGAGAAGGTAGTGCTGGAAGGTAACAATGCTCGAGCAACATTACACAAGCGCACAACTGAGTGCACAAAGATATTTCTATAAGTCAGCAATTGTATGAGCATCATCGCTAGGTGCAACTAGACTCTAGAGAAAATTCACGTGCAAATACAGTTGCTAAAAGAGGAATTTGCGGTCACTATGGATTTGCTAGAGAAACACCATAAGTTCGATCAAATTCAACAAGCAGATAATGAGTTGAATGCTCTATTTGAGGTGCAATCCGAGGCTAAGAAGGATTTACGTGACTTTCGACCTGTCATTTAGACAATATACATGCAAATGCATCAGGTGGATGCAACAACAGACTCTAAATGGAATTCTTTGGTTGCATCCAAGCCTAAGGGATGTATCACAGATGTGACCCAATAGTTCATCGTCAAAGCCTCAGTCCTTGCTAGTAAGTGGCAGGATAAGGTTGGGACATTTCAAGAATTCATGAAGTGGGCCTTAGATATGGTCCCAGAGTTGGACCCTTCATTTGAAGAGGCGGAGAAAGAGAAAGGGAAAACATAAGAGGAAAGGAAAGAGGAAAAGGAGGACAAGGTAAAGCAATAGTTACTCCTAGATGTTGCAAAATAGCCAAGTACTTGACTCGAGGGAAAGTCAAGGATTATGGTCAGAGCATGTTGGGACCTTCATTTTTGTATTTGAAGCTACACAAGAAGGACTACAATAGCAGTTTTGGTTTATCATGAGTTGTGCTAGCTACAAAATAAGTTGGATAGTGGAGCAAGGAAAATTAACAAAAATTGGTTGCGAAAAAGGATAGAGAAACACCAGCAAGGAAAACAAATTTGCAACAAAACAAGAAATCATGCGATCCCCAAGCCAGAAGATCCCAATCAACTTAGATATATGGGATGTATACGATTGTAAAATAGATCTCGGGTTCTCTCTCTCAGCTCTAGGTTCTTGTTCTTGATAGGTTGAGTTTTGTTGTTGTACATGTAATATGTATTTGGTTCTAAGTAAATTGATGTCTACGACATGAGTCCAGACTCATAAGAATGTAACAGAGTACCAATTTGTATCTCTGAGATTGTATTCGATGGGTTCCAAAGATAATAGATGAATAAGGACCCAAAATTTTGAAATATAATCTGTCATACTGTGTTTATGATTATGCATTGTATTTTTATAGTAATTATTTATGTTTGATAATATTAATATGATGTTTATGTGTATGAATGCTTTTCGCAACTTAAATATATTCAGTTCTTGCATGCATGAGTTCCGATCTGATTTGTAATTGGTCTATTTCACACAAGATCATGGTGAGTCTTGAAGGTTCTGTGAACCCACCCAAGTATTCTCCTTTCCCTTCCCTATCCTTTTGTCTTGGTTGCGCTTTGGGTGAGACTTCTTCTCTTTGGAGGAGATGAAAATGTTAGCGCTCTAGACTACATGGTACCTTTTGTTGGTAACCTGAGAAGGACCCTGGTCTAATCAATTCCACACCAACACAGAGTATTTGGAGTGTTGTACAGTGGAGATATCCAAAGTCCCGAAGCCCATAGTGATTCTAGACTATATATTTAGGACATAGAGGTACCATTGATTCCCAAGCCTATCTGGAAGTTCAACATTAGCGCATTCGGGAGGAAGTGTGGTTTGTGTAGTGAAAAGATCTAAATCCCGTAGAGTGGATTAATTGTGGACCATCGATCTAAGTTGGATGACAACTGTCTGATATGTTAGTCTAGAGTTTGTGCATTCAGAGGAATTTTATGTTGGAATGGGGAAGACTCATGAAGCCCAAATTCCCAGAATCTCTGTGAACCATAGATCATGGCACATCTTATGAGTCGTTGATCCCCTCCATTGTTCGACTATTCATGTATTCAGTTTTTGGAGAAGTTGAGGTGTTGTATGTTTGAAACTCTCAGAGCCTGAAGCTTCGGAGCACTGAAGTAGTTCTTGTCAGCTAGGCACCTAGTTTTAAGCTCATGGTCATATGATATTTTCCATTGAAAGAAAGGGCTAGAGATCGAAATTTGATTTTTAAAGAAAGGGGCCAGAAGAAGCATTATGTGGGGGTTTGAATTTGTACGGACCTATAGTAAAGGATTTTTTTAGAGGGACTATGTGCATTCAGTAAGGATCCAACAGGGATTCGAGAGTCGATTCAACTCTGAAGATGAATGATCCTAGATCGGGAGGTCGTGCGAGCCCCATGTGAAGGTGTGGGTTTACATCATCTACGTAAATAAAAATTCCTCATCAACCTCTACATGCATTCATTATTCGCCTTTATAATCCAAAAGAGGTGGATGAACTTCATTTAAGGAACATGGTGGAAAATATATGAGTTATTATGATACCACTTGGTAATAAAGAATTACTTTCCTATAGATCTCTTTCTTCTTCCCGTCTTGTTAGATGTATATCCCTCTCATTCTCTCTGTAGCCATCTTGGACCATTATGTGTGTGTGTGTGTGTGTGTGGTGAGTGAAATCTAATGAAGGTCTCTCATAACGCATTAGGGACAATGTAAATGTGGAAAAACAACAATCTCTTAACTTGGAGGGATAATTCAAGGTACTTTCACAATTAATTTTAATATGGTGTAAGGCATGAAATGTAGGAAATCAAATTAGCTTTCAATATATATATTTTTTTATTTATATGATTTTTGTATGAATATGTGGAATTTTTGTTTTTCTAATTATGACATGTTAATTTTTCCAACAAACTATAATGCATATGTTCTCATTAGTGCAAGTGTTGAGTACCTAAATCATGGAATTTCCTTTAAAACATGTACAATTGTATAGAGTGAATTGTTTTTGTGCATGAATATTTTTTCAAAATTTATAATGTTAATTTCATTATAGCTCTGAAATTATGATGTCATGCATAGTGCAAGGTTTGAGGATCTTAACATAATCAAACATTTATTTCTTTTTAGATTATAGATCTTGTTCTTTACTATCATAACATATATTTTTAATTTTCTTAAATGGGTAAGTTGATAAAATCTTCAATCTTTTTATGGAAAAATATTTGGTTTGGAAAAATTGTAATACTTTTTTATAGTGCCATATTGTGCAATGCAAAAAATATTTAAAATCTATGAACAATTTGTTTATAATAATGATAGTTTTTGTAACAACCCTGCTTAAATAAATGTATAAGGATTATTATTTTTTTTTTTAATAAAAAAGGAGGAGCCTGCTATAATATATTATCAAAAAACTGTATCAGAATGTACATAGTCAAGAGTCTGAGTCACCCAAAATGTTGCCGGAAACCGGAAACCAGCATAGGTACATAGCAAAAACAGCTATAAACTAGTGGCACCCATCCTGCCCGGAGGAAACCAGGACAGGTGCCTAAAGTATAAGAGAACATAGAACAGTAGCATAAAACTAAAGAGCCATAGAACATGAAAAAACTAGGTAATTGGTGACCTGTCGCCTTCATTTGTCTTCCACGTGGAGCCGGCTGGGATGGCGAAAGACTGCGCACAGAGGGGACATTTTCGCCGTGCTGGAGCGCCAGAGTAAGCACCGAGAAGAATGTCCAGGCGCTAGCCCATGATGAGGGCACGATGCTCCAGGTCAGACATGTGGCCTCAGAGCTCAAACACCAAGGACAGGTGCTCCTCACGGAGGAGGAAGCCATGCATATCACCACCTTCATCGTCGGGCGTCCTTTTCTTCGCGTCATCCTTCCCTCCGCTCCATTCTTCCCTTCCCTTCACACATCCAACATCAAACGCAGCTTCTAGGTCCTGCCAAGGAACCTCTTCCACAATACAACCAGGAAAATCGGCGTCCAAACCCAAATTGTGTTTTCATTCCCCACTGCCAGACCTCACTATGTCGCATGGCGCCTCCATTGTTGTCAGGTCCTTAAAATTCGGGTCCTCCTCTACAATGCAAGCCGGGTAAAATTCCTCAGTGCCTCCCTCCAACTTGACGGTGTATTCCTCAGTGCCTCCCTCCAACTTGACGGTGTCCATGCTGCTGCGGCCAATTCCTTTTTCGGCGATGGTGGAGAGCAGAGCCTTCTCCTCGGCTCGAGCCTTCTTTCTCAACAGTGAAGTAGCTATGACCAGAGCACGTTCGAGGTTCTCTTTGCGCTGTTGCTGTGCCTTATGGGCGTTCCAAGCAGAGCCACGGCAAGGCGTTCCTCGTTTCCTAGTCATGTTGCAGAGCGCTTGCCAGGAAATACACACAGGCTGGGACGAGGGAGAAAGCCAATTGAGAGCACAGGTAGAAGGACTCGCCTCAATGCTCCATGAAAGGATGGTGAACCAGGGTGCAAGGAGCACGAAACTACACCAAAACCTCCAAACGCGGAGCAGAGCCGAGACCGGAACAAGAGAAAACGAATAATCAGACTGTGAATACCCATGACCGCCTTTAACATCACACTTGTCGAGCTCGTAAATGATCGCTCGAGGGAGGAGTCCTCCCATCGTAGAGCTGTTGTTATGGCTGTCCTGCATCCTTAATGTGGGTGCTATGGTGACGGCCTCTAGCATTAAATCCCCGGCTGAGTGCAAAGCCAGTTGGCACGCCTTCACCACTTGTCACCCCATATGGGGAATGTATAAGGATTATTAATTATAAGTAATTTGATAATTAATTGTTCTAATATGGTTTTATTTAAATATTGATTAGCATTAATAATATTAATTAAATATTAATTAATTAATCGATTACATATCACATTCAATGACATGGGTAATAAATTAAAGGGGTTAATAATTTAATTTATTAAAGACTTACATATACGGAGGGGATAAGAAACATTAAATAAAAGGATAAGATAATGAATAAAGGGATAAGGAAATTAATGAGGGGGAAAGAGTCGGTGAAGGAGGGATATGACGGGAGGAGTCTTACATGAAGGGGATCATTTTTGGGGAGGAGGAATCATTTTCGAGGGGGAGGAGAGTTCTGGTTTCTTTGCTTGGATTTTTTGGTTCTGTGGTGGAGTTCTACAGTCTGAGAGTATCATTGCAGGGGGCACCAGGTTGCTAGGGGTTTTGGGCATGGGGGCCAGGATTCCTTTCGATTTCCTGGAGCTAGGGACCCAAACATGCTGCTCCTAGCTGGATGGGAGGATAGTCGGTTTGGGCAGAGTTAAAAAAGCGCATCAGGCAGCAGCAAGGAAACAACAAGGCAACAAGGAAGGGACAATCATATCGATAGAAATTAGCATTAGAAGCAGGTAATTTGTTTATGAAATTGCTAAGTTATTTTTATGTTGTAGTTAAATGTTAAATTCTGTTGAAATTTTATATGCTTATTTGAAGCTAATGGATTATTTATGCACTCAGAAATTCTATGTTAGAAATGTTATGCGTAGTTGTAAGGATTTTACTAGGCTTGTTAATTTTGGCTTCTACACATGGTATTAGAGCCCTGGTTCAAAATTTGGAACCAAGGGCCTACCTACCCACCCAGAAATTTAACTAAACCACACCCAAAAATTTAAACACTCCTATTTAGTTATAGTAAATCCCTAAATAAATATATAAGGGTAAATATAAATTTGGGCCTCAGGGCCAAGCCACAAGCTCCAGCTCCAGCTCCTGCAAGCCAAACCCACTAATATCTATTAGATGCAGATCAATATGTAAAGGACAATTAATTATATAATTGATTTTACTTCATAATGTAATTCTATTTTTTTATGTAAAAGACATTTATTTAAACTGTTAAAAAAAATATGTGCATATAAATGGAGTAAAAAAATATATATATTTATATATAGATTTCATGCAATGAAAGCTCCTTCATGGATCACAATAAGAATATTACTTGTCTGAACCTAATTTAACAATATTTTAGTCTAGATGAAACAACAAAATAACGCAAAGTCAATATCTGAAGTTTTTTTTTTAACTCAATATAAACCCCTTTGAGGCCTAAAACACGAATATGGTTGTCAGAATCTCAGAACTTTTCAGAAATCGTTATACTCTGAGAAAATTGCACATGTTAAGCTTAAATGAATGAAAATAGTAAGAA
>JASDQU010101131.1:14312-46130 GCA_032191745.1 Picea mariana | reverse complement strand
ACACTTTCTTATTTTGTAATTCTTTTCTTTAATTGTCTTCAGGGCCTACATGTACAATTCACTTTGTCATCTTCAAAAATTCATTTCTCCTCAACCATGAGGATCCACGTGACGTGCCACATACCACCGGAAAGAGAATAATGTATACTATCCATCCATAGGTGTTGTATCTACATGTGCATTTTCCTTCATTTCCAAATAACTTCATCAATATTGTGGTCCAAAACCCATGACTAGGGTTGACATCAATGACAACAACCAATCTTCCAACATTTCCATACCCTAGATATGGTGCAGCCTGCAGAAATCCTCCAAAATAGGGTTTTTATAGAGGAAAACACAACTTATTTTCTCAGGAAAAGTTATTCTCCCTTTTTTTTTTAGGAATTCAAGCTCCTCAGCCCTCTAAAGGAAACATATAGGTTTACATCATTAACAATCATAGGGATGAAGAAAATAATGTGTAACAATATTCCAAGTATGCACAGAGTCCCTATAAGGTGTGCAGAAGTCGAGAACCTTTTAAGGTTCAGATTGCAGAAGAAGAACAAGGAGAGCATAGGAGAAATTATTTCAATTTCTAAGCTCAGGAGGTGTAGTGCAAGTAGAGACCAAGGAGTCAGCTCTGTAAGAATAAATCAAAGGTTATGCCTTTAAAAAATATTGAGGATTCCTTCATTGAATGGAAATGAAGTTACGACAGAGGAGGAGCTAAAACAACCATTGGATTGGTTGTAGAATCAAATATGGACCATTGGATTAAGTCCCAGACAAGAGGAGGAGTGCATAGGAAGGGAGAATAGATCCCAACCATTGGATCTAAGTGTAAGAATCAACATTCATGGGATCAAGGTAAGACATGTGACTGTTAACCCTTTAAGTCCTTCGAACTTCACTGCTTCGACAATTTTGAGGTGTCTGTTGCGGAGGAAGTAAATTCCCCGAAGTCTGAAATTGATCTAGACCATTGGTAGACGAGGGACATGTGTCCACAAATAGATGGTGGTTTGGAGGTCCATTAGTCCTAAAGAATTGGGTTGCTGTATCGTAAAAGGAAGAAAACCCTGAAGCTCTGAAGTTATGGAGCAAACCATGGTCATCGGTTATAAGGCCACGTGTTAGTAGGTCAAGCACAATTCGGGAGTGTGACACTTTGGTAAAGTTGGGTCATGGTGTAGACAGGAGGAGAAAACCCTGAAGCTCTAAATCCCATAGAAGATCCCAACCATTGAAGTCAGGTACACATGTCGATAGATCACCTGTTCAGAGAATTGGCACTCCGGAGGAATTTGGATGTGATTTGTTAAGGTGCGAGAACTCCCAAAGCCCATAGTAGATATTGAGCATCATGTGGGAAGGACACGTGGATCGTGGATCCCATCCCTTCGTTAGTTCATAAATTCAAAGATTTGGAGAGTTGGTAGTGATAGGGTGAAAGAATTCTTGAAGCCTAGAGTTACAAAGAGATCACAATCATTAGTTACTGGGAAATAATGGATAGATGATCTATGAGCCTCCGTGTAATTCGCCAGTTTGAAGTTCAGAGTGTTGGGCCCTTTGTTTTTGGATTTGAAGCTATGCAAGAAGGACTACTATCCTAGTTTTGGTTTAGCATGAGTTGCATAAGAAACAAAAGAAGCTAGACAGTGGAGCGAGGAGAAGTAACAGAAATTGGTTGTGGAAAAGGACAACACAACACCAACAAGGCAAAAGCAATTACAACAGAACAAGAAACCATGCGAGCCAAAATCCAGAAGGTCCCAATCAGCTTATATATATGGGATGTATACAATTGTAAAAGGGTTCTCAGGTTCTCTCTCTCAGCTCTGGGTTCTTTTTCTTGATAGGTTGAGTTTTGTTGTTGTTAAGAAAATGTTGTTCATGTAATCTATATTTGGTTTTGGGTAAATAGATATCTGCAACATGAGTCCAGATCCAGAAGCCTATAACAGAGTACCAAGTTGTATCTCTGATATTGTATTCGATGGGTTCCGAAGATAATAGATGAAGAAGTACCTGGAATTTTGAAGTATAATGTGTCATACTATGTTTATGATTATGCATTGTATCTTTACAGGACTTATTTATGTTTTATAATATTAATATGATGTCTCTGTGTATGAATGATTTTCGCAACTTAAGTATCTTCAGTTCTTGTATGCATGAGTTTCGATATGATCTATAATTGGTCTATTTCACACAAAGATCATGGTGAGTCTTGAAGGTTCTGTGAACCCACCAAAGTATTCTCCTTGCCCTTCCCTATCCTTCTGTCTTGGTTGTGCTTTGGGTGAGACTTCTTCTCTTTGGAGGAGATGAAAATTTCAACACTCTAGACTACACGATACCTTTTGTTGGTAGTATGAGAAGGACCCTGGTCTAATCAATTTTGCGCCAACAAAATGGCTCCGTTTCCTGGACCTGCGTTAAAAGGGAACCCTAAGGTATAATTATTTTGCAGGTTCACAGATCTAATACTCATCTATGGTGGGAGAGAAATTGCGATGCCTTCATATGGAAAGAAATGGAGCTGAGAGGAAAATCTGTGAAAGATACACAGAAGGTATTCTTTTACTCAGTAAGATCGAGCGACTAGTATGAGATATTCTAGGTTAAGTTCCCGGAATAAATTTTCCACTGGATAGATATTCTCCAAGAATCTCCAGAATTCCAAGAGCCAGTCAAGAAGACCTGTACTTTGGATACATAAAATATTGCATCACTTCATCGGTTGGATCATCTAGTCATGCGAGTGATTGATTTCTGGGTCAATACCACATTAGAAGGATACATTATTGAGTTTGTGGCTGAGAATCACCAATATTTTTCACAAGAAAAAGCAGATTTCAAGAAAGACGTAAGAGGAATACTGTTGAGAGAAATCCCCATGTCGATTAAGGTTTTCTTGATGGAAGAGGGGATGTTGACTATGTCCCCGACTGAGATGGTAGTGTAAACACCCTCGCTTGGGGTAGGGTGAGTTTTGGGTGGATTCATGGCCTGAGAGAGGGGAGAGGGTTCTTTGAAAAATGGGGGAAACAATAAGGAATGGACTCAAGAGACTAGCGAGCCTTGAAAAGAGCCGCCATAGTTGAGAATTGGTGGCGCGATAAGATAAATAAAGCAGCAAAATAGTCTGAAAAGTTGCAGAAAGAATTCAGACCAGGCAAAGTAGAGAACAGACAGATAGAAGAGTTGCAAAAGATGAGAAGACAAGAAATACAGGCCAATAAAAGATTAAATGAGAGAGAAACACAGAGATAAAGAAGTCCCCATGAGGGTGGACAATAAGGAGAAAGTGTAAAAGGAAGGGAGAAGGAAGTCAGCATTGATCTTGAAGAGGAAAGAGAATAATCATCCCCGATGCCAGGAAAGATTGGGAATCTGACTAAAGAGACTTCTCTATGGGAAGAGAATGAGACCCCCTAGATCAAAGAAACCTACCCTGAAGCCAGTGGCACCAACCCCAAATCACCCATACCCCAAGTGTCTTCTATACAAGTGGTAAATTCGATACTACCTTCTTATGCTAATTATGTTCTAGTATAGCTAGTTAGTCAGTCACAACCGTGAAGTGCAAGTACAGGGAGAATATTGGGATCCCTTGGTAGGTCGCAACCAGGACCATTAGGTTTTATTTTGATAGGAGAAGCAAGATCAACAATATATGGTAATGCAGGAGGTTCAATTGCTCGATACGCAAAATTATGGGGTAAGGGAGACGAAGATTTTGAGCAACATTGGTTCTTGTGTGAAGCAATCTGGAGGTCCAGAGGGACTTTAGATGTGAATAAATTGATTGAGTTCCAGACTACCTTGAGAGGTCATGCTCTCAAATGGTACATGAAGGTTAATGAGCTAGGAGTGCCAGGAATGAAAATTCAATCATTCACACTTGAACATGTACGAACAAGGTTCATAGAAGAGTTTAAGCTACCTCAGTCAGAAAAACAAGCTTTGTCTAAGTTGCACAAGATTCAACAAAGGGAAGGTGAATCGGCCTGGGAATATAGCCAAAAGTTTAAAGATTATATAGGGAGGTTAGCACATCCAATACATGAGGAACATCAAAGAGAATGGTATATTAAGGGATTTCTACCTTTGACATGGATTCCATTAATGCAACAATGGATAGCCACTTTGACAGATTCCTTGGAGCAATCAATGAAGATTGAAGCCATAGCAGGGTATCCAGGGAGCCTTAAAGTGACCAGACCCTCAACAAATGAAAATTTGGTGCAATTACAAGAGAAAATATCAATGCTTACAGAAAATATTCAAGAATTGACGATACCTAGACCAAGACGACTGCAGGTCTGGTTTACCAGATGTTACATAGAAGGACATCTAGTGAACGAATGTCCACAAATAAGGGGAATGGGACCTCCTTATAATATGATGGGACCTTTACTGGGACCCATGGGAGGAGTTGTGAAAGTATCTACGAATTTACCATTCCACAACTCCACCCCATATCATGTTTTTCTAGGTATCCAAGTAGTGCCAACAATTGAGTATTGTGAGATTTGTGGAATCCATGGACATGGGCCGAGACAATGCCCCACTATTAAAAGGTATTCAACAGTACCAAACACTATACATTGTCATTTTTGTGCATCTACCACACATACTACCAATCAATGTAGAGCATTGGATGCACTTTCAGATAGGTTGGATCAAACAACATTCAGGGTGAATGAAACCCCTCAGGGACTGGGAAGAGGTCAAAAATTTGGAGTCAGAGGAGACTTTAGAGGAGGACGAACTGGAGGAAGAGGACCAATTATATTATAAAACGTTGATGAGAAATTCCATATGGCTAGACATTGTCCTCATCTGAGGCGACCATGGTGCTCTCACTACAGAACCAATGGGAACGCAACTGAAGACTTCCCAAAACTAATTGCAAAATGGGAAGATCGGGTACGTCAACAAGGAAATAACCTCATCAATTCAGAAATCAAGAGAGTTGTTAGAGGACAACTTCCAAAACTTAATATCATTACTCGAGGAAGGGAAAATACTGGAGCTGATGCTGATAATTTACCTCAAATCCAGAAAGAAACACCTAAGGAAGACAAGTATGATCCTCTAAAATAGAAGTTGTTCTTTAAAAATGCCATAGAAGTATTTCAGAATACCCCTAGCCATGAGATGCAAGAGAAACCCCCTCAACCTATTGGTTACCCTAATATTGCGCAAGTCCCTGCTTCACCCCCTGCACCCAAAAACCCCATAGTCACAATGAGACAACCTGAGAAACCACAAAATGTAGTTGACCTTTGGTTTCATTTATTTTTTGATATCCTTGGGAATGGCTAGTTAACAGAAAAGTTGTGCAATGTGCTATACCTATTTTTATGGAATGAAGAACCACAAAAACAAGAATAAGGACTAATATTCCTGAGAAGAGTACTCAGAGAGTGCAGAGAAGGAAAGTACAAACTAGAAAAGAGTTTATACTAGTAGCCTAGTTAGACGAGTTTGAGATTAAGGATGTTATGTTAGATCTAGGATCTAATGTTAACATATTTCCTAAAAAGACTTGGGAAGCCTTAGTAAAACCCCATTTGACATATTCCCCAATCCAACCAATAATGCCCAATCAATATCTTATTTTCCCAATAGGAAGACTGGAGAATGTGGAAATAGATGTTGCGGGAGTGAAGACTGTAGCTGATTTTGAGGTAATTGAAATCATGGGGGATAAGGACCCTTATCCTGCACTACTTGTTATTGATTGGGCCTATGAAAACTATGCATTAATTGACCTAAAGAAATACACTATGACATTTGAGGAATATGGAATCAAAGTAGTTCAACCCTTGGATCCGTATGTAGGCCCTCGATATACGGAGCCAACAAACAACAATATGGATGGAGAAGACTTGGATCAATTGTACACTATAAAAACAAGAACAAGAGAACATTACATAAATCCTACTGCTGATGGATCAGTAAGTTGGAGGAGTATACAATCAATGAACGAAGATTCAGAACTAGCATTTCACAGTTGGCAGTAAGGCTCATATGAAATATTTTCAAGAAGATGCACAATTGCTAGGGAAATTAGATGGGTTGGAACTGAGGTCAGAGAACACCCAATATATGATGGTACCTCAAGACTTGACAGTTTTTTCTCAACATGGAAGAAAAGGTAGTGGAGGATCAAAGGATCTCATTACTAGATTTAGCCCTCCAGGACACCTCTGCCATATGGTGGGCCAATCACAAATACTTACTCGAAAATTGGGATGATGTGAAATAAGCTATCAAATATAGATTTCAAGATAAGGAGCAACTGGAATCAGAGATGAGGACGAATTTCTAGGTTGCGCAACTGTTCAACGAAGAGTTTGATCCTAAAGTACATATTGAACAATGTGTGACATAGTGGCAAGTTTCGAAAATACCATCTCTCTTTTGGGTTCAAATATTTCCCCACTCACTAGGTCCAATCCCAAAAGCTTGGTTCACGCACGAAGAAACTAGAAGAAATTCCAACAACTATAAAATATTGGTAGATCACTTTCGCAAGGACTTCTTGTTTACAAGTAAGTACCCTGAGCTTGAAGTAGTCCTGCAAATAATTAAAGAATTCCTTTTTACAGATAGTAGTAAAAAGAAATCATACCTAGTGGTATGCACAAAGCATAGTCGAGAACTTCAGCTTCAAATTAATAGTCACCTAAAAATAGAAAAGAGACTTATAGAATTCTAAACTATTGAGAAGGATTTGGAAATCCAAGATGATTTAGAAGAATTGAGGAACTTATCCATTAAAGAGATAGAAGGGAGCAGAGAAATCCAGAACATCATACCTAGTTAGACTGATAGTTCTTATAATCACCCATTGAAGTTGCACAAAGTCAATATAGGGACCATAGAGAAACCTAAGATAACTATGGTGGGATATTACTGGGATGAGAAAACTAGTAAAGAAATATAGAGTTTGTTGCGAGAATATGAGGATTTTTTCCCAAAGACATTTTCAGAGTTAAAATGAATTAAAGGAGTTATGGGAGAGATGAAAATTGAATTAAAACCAGGATCGAAGCCGATGATGCATAGACTATACCACCTTAACCCTAGAGTGAAAGAGAAGGTTAAGAGGGAAATAGACAAGATGCTAGAAGCTGGACTTATTTTTGCAGTGGAAGAAGAAGAATGGGTCAGCCCAATAGTCATCCAAAGCAAGAAAGGTATATAGGATATTAGGGTCTGTGTAGACTACATAATACTTAACTCTGCTTGTGTACATGACCCATTTCCAACACCTTTTACTAATGAGGTGCTAGAATAGGTAGCAGGGAAATAATATTACTCATTTACAGATGAATTTCCGGTGTATCACCAAGTAAGGATTGATGAAGAGGACAAAAAGAAGACCACATTCATAACATAATGGGGGTCATTTGCATACAATGTGATGCCATTCGGCCTAAAAAAAGCCCCTGTAGTTTTTTCCAGGATTGTAATAGCAGCTTTCCGAGAATTTATCCACAAGTTTATAGAAGTTTATATGGATGATTGGATGATATACATTCTTCTCAAGGAACATGTAGCTCTACTACGTCTGATGTTTGACAGATGTAGAGAATTGCAGATATCATTGAACCTCATAAAGTGTATATTTTGTGTGCCACATGGAAATTTGTTGGGTCACATAGTATGCCGAGATGGAGTATTGGTAGACCGAGCCAAAGTTGCAGTTACTGTGAACATGTCGCCATCTATGAGTGCTAAGAAATTGCGCTCCACGCTGGGGCACACAGGGTACTATCACAGGTTTATCATAAGATATGAAAATATCACTGCACCTCTGAAAAATCTACTAAAGAAGGCCAAAGTGTTCCAATAGAACCCAGAATGTGATAAAGCATTCAAGACCCTAAAGGAGAAGCTCAACACAACACCTATTATGATATTTCCAAATTGGGAAAATGAATTTCACGTCCACGTAGATGCTTCAGGTATTGCCTTGGAAGATATCTTAGCACAACCAGGACATGGAGACATGGATCATCCTATATATTTTGTGATAAGGAATTTGTCACAAGATGAGCGCAACTATACAATGGCGAAAAGGGAGGGTTTAACTATCATTTACTCCTTGTAGAAGTTTAGACATTATTTTTTAGGTTGTCATTTTAAGTTCTTTACTGATCATGCTGCATTAAAATATATAATTAACAAACCCGTCTTCGAAGAGAGAATTTGTCGATGGTTGCTATTTTTTCAGGAATTTTCTTTTGAAGTGATTATTAAGCCTAGAAGAGGTAACATAGGGCTTGATCACTTGTCTAGATTAGATTTAGGGGAAAGTGGTGGAGCATTCGATGATCAAATCCCATATGCAGACCTATTCTTGGTTGAGGCCATACCAAAATACCTGGAAGACATAGTAGTCTTATTAAATAAAAAGGCCTACCCAGAAACATACTCTGCAACCCATAAATGCCATATGGTGGTTAGAGCAACAGACTATCAATTGATTGCAGGGAAATTGTATAAATTATGACTAGATAGTATCCTCAGGATATGTGTCTTGGATCATGAAAGACAAGATATACTGTGGGAGTGCCACAATGGAGTTGTGGGAGGTCATGTGGGAGGAAAGGCCATTGCGCAGAAAGTCCTCCAACATGGACTATGGTGGGACACTCTCTTCAAGGATGCAAATGCATATGCTAGATCATGCATGTTTGTCAAAGAGTGGGTAAGCCATCACGACGAGATGAATTTCCACTTCAACCAGTTAAATCCTTACAAGCATTTGAGAAGTGGGCAGTTGACTTCATTGGGATGATCAACCCCACAACTAAGCATTCAAAGGCTAGGTACATTATTACCACCACTGAGTACCTTACACATTGGGCTGAGGCAACAATTGTTCAATATTGTTCGATTGATACTGCTGCTAGGTTCATTTTTGAAAATATTATCTCTCAATTTGGATGTCCTAGGAGTCTGACCAGTGATTAGGGAGATCATTTTATCAGTAATACAATAGAAAATCTTACAACAGAGTTCTTGATCCAAGATCATAAAAGTAGTCCCTATCATCCTCAAGCCAATGGAACAATAGAGGCATTTAACAAGATTTTGGAGAGAGAGTTAACGAAGGTTTGTTTCACAAATAGGGAGGATTGGGATGATAGAGTTCCAACAGTTTTATGAGCTTAGAGGAAAACCACAAAGAAACTCCATAAATACACTCCATTTCAGCTAGTATATGGGAAAGAGGTTGTGGTACCTGCATAATTCATTACTCCAAGTTTGTACATTATACATATTACACACATGTCAGAGGAAGAATCCGTTACGCAGAGGCTCATGGAGTTACAAGAACTTGAAGAGACCAAGTTTTTAGCAGACTTCCATCAGTCAGTTGAGAAAGCAAGGCATAAATATTGGAATGAAGAACACATTAATACTAAAGTATTTGTGCAAGGATACAAGGTCCTACTCTATGACAGTTGGTACCAAAAGAATCCAAGCAAGTTGCACATGCATTGGTTGGGACCATTTATAGTTGTGTAGATCCAAGCTTTTGGAGTAGTCAGACTTGCACAACTGGATGGTATTCTATGACAAGGATGGGTGAATGGCACTCGCCTGAAACCTTATATATATTTGAACTGAGCTAAAGGGCTATTTATCTAGTTTGAAGGAGCATGTATAGGAGTTAGATTTGAATTTTCTTGCAAATTGTTGTGAATTGAGTTAATAAAGTCGAAGAGTGCCTTGTTGCACCACGACATGTAGTTAATTTTTCTATTTAAGTGTTGTTTTGATGCAGAACTGCTTAGTCATCCAATTAGGATCAAAAGCGTCAATAACTTATTAATGACAATCATTAATATGATGGGGACTCATTTTGTGGTCAGAGGGAGAGTGAATCTGGACACAATCTGAGTCCATGTGCCACACAAACCCAGTCTAGTCACAACCTTTATTACTACTACAATACCTTGTCTGAATTCGATAAAGCCATAAAACCACAATACGCAAATATGCCATCGGTATTTGTGTCGAGATTCTCATTCATGAAATGATAAGTTCTGAAATCAGCCACATCCTTGACCAACTTGCCAAGTAAATGTCGAGATCACCTGAGAGATTTACCCCATTAACCAGTCCCATCAGACAACTCAGATCCAAGTTGTGTCTATAGGGTAATGATGAATAACAATTATTACTAAACTTTCCAGCTAAGACCGAGTATAAGGCTCTGAGAAATTGGTGTATGATGCAATGTTTCCTAGAAGTAACTTAGAGATTTATGAATTCTGAAGAGTGAGCAAGCCTACATAATCCATCAACCCTTAGTCATGATCCTGAATCTTTGTTTCTCCTACAGAATTTACTGATAGTTCATACTCAAAATGCCAAGAGCTACAGGGAGACGAAGCGTCATTTCTAAGGATGGAGTACTAGATGATCCCTGCGACCCTCAAGTCAAGGTCATGGGTGATATTAAGGGGAAGATGGAGCAATTCAAGCTCCTCGACCTCGAATTAACAGATCAAGTCTTGTTCCCGCAAATGAACATATATGTTTTCTGGAGTATCGCTCCAGATGAGTTGGGAGGTATGCATTTTTTTCCAAAGCTTGAATTCATCAATTTGTTCAATTCAACCATCATGAACCTTAGGGACTTACCAGTGTTCATCTCCACTGGAGAATTTGCGAGGTGTACCAAGTTCATGATCAACAAGGTGCATGACAAAAGTCTGTGGTTGGATAAGAGATATCCAATCCATGCAGAAGACATCCATCGGCTTACTGGACTATCCCTTGAGGGTGAGGACGTGTCCAAAGGGTTCTAGGGTCCCAGCAAGCATGACAAGAAGAACGGGGAGCCCAACCTATACCAAAGGTTTCACAAATAGAGGGGGGGGGTGCACAACCAATATCGACCCCATCCTACCTGAGATAGTAAGGAATGGTTGCTACATCATAGTTATCAAAGTTATAAGGTCCTACTACAAGGGAGAATGCACACTAGATGCTTTATCAGTTGCAGTTTTTTATGCCAATGGAATTGTCTTCAACTGGTGCAACTACCTATTGGAGGAACTCCTTGTGGCCTATGAGGAAGATGAGGAGAAAGGTGGTAATTTCACCTATGGATACTTGTTGTTTGGGTTTGCAATGCTCAAGTCGATGCAACCCGCCGAAATACCTTTGGCGCTAGTAGATAAGGGGCACTTAGTGAAAATGTTTGAGCCCTGGCATTCAAGGGAGGACTTGAATAACACCACCTTCAACAACATGACTTTCTCCAAGTGGTACAACGAGTTAATTGATGCAACAAAGAGGTTGTGCATTCCACAAGAGATTCTTAACTGCAATACGTGGAAGATATCATTCAACATGAACTGACACCATACATTTGTGTGGCTGAGGTATGCAAATAGGGAGGAATTCCACTTGTGGATGTTTCCATTCTATTTGGATGAATATGCCTTCAACAAGGAGGTGATGTCATGGCCTGGAGTCAAATGAAACCCGTGCAAGTCAGGGATGCACTATGTTTTTCGCATTGAGCTACTGAAGAAGAAAGGTCAGGAAGAAGGGGTAGGACCGAGCTCAGGCCCAGAGGTACATAAGAAAGAAGATCTAGCATAGATGGACTCTAAAGAAGAGTAGGAGACACAACCATTGGAGCACAAGAAGAGAACATTGTTGGTGTTCCCGCAAATGTCAGAGCAAGCTATGTTGATAGGTAAGGATGTCAAGGAACTCCTTAGCGTTTTGTTCATTACAAAGCTAGTGGCTAAGAAAATTAGGATGGGGATTTCCCCAAGTATGGTTATGAACCCCCAACCCATATCATCCACCATCCCCCACACTCGCTCAACGACTCGAGCAATCCACATCATACATATCCAGGATGACCTTGAGCCTAACACCAGTCCATTCACAATCATCACTAAGCATCCTCCATCACCACCACAACCCCAGTCGCCACCTCCAGAAATTGACAGTCCACACCAAACCACTAATCCAGAACCCATGCAAGTTGATCCCCCAGAAATACCCAAGAAAAGACTAGAACTTCCTAGTCCAAATCAAGAAGTACATGAGCAGAGGTTACAATTGACTGGCATGAACCTTGAAGCTCAGGGCCATTAGATCATACCTTTTTTTTCTGCATAAGGATGCTCCATATTCGACGAAGATGAAAACAATTGAGAAGCCACAAGTCCTAAGTCCCAAACACACTCCCACAACAACTAAGGTTGAGGGTGCTATGGGAAGCACAACCTAGGAAGTGGAGGTCCACAAAGAGGTGGAGATTCCAAAGGTTCATAAAGAACCTGAGATGACTTCAGGACAAAGCGCAACTTCAGCATAGGAGCAAATTGAGATAGTTCTCCATAACCCTCAATAGTGCACAAAGTTGTTGCAACTCTGCCTGGCCAGAAAAAATTTCTAACGCTCCTTCCATTAGCGTTGAGGATGAGGCTTGTGCCAAGACCATCTATAGGAGAGGAGGAGGTAGAGACTCCCTAAGAGCACTCAATGGCTAGTGGACTTCCACTGCAAGTGTGAGCACCTAGGGACGCCACATGTTTTCCCTCGACCAATTTTTGGAGAACCTTGGTCATGTGTGACCACTTTTGGGACTTCAACAGGTTGGTCAAAGATGAAGCACCAGGAGAAGTGGAGATCATGGGATCTCGCCCCCTTTTGTGGGAATTTTGGGTTTAGGGTTTATGTAACAGGTATGGGATGTCGGCCCATGGGTATTACCCATGTTTAGGCCCCAATTGTAATGTATAAATAGATATCTAGGTGATGTAAGTGGAGAGACCTAGTAGAATTGGCTTAGTGTAGAGCTAGAGGCTTTGTGCATACTATGTGTTAAGACTTGCAAAGCTAAGTGCAAGTGATCGTAAGAATCTTGTGTGCAGGCTGTGTAAGAAGGCTTTGTGTTGTGACCTAACTCAGGGAAGGAGGATATGGAGAGGTGCGCACAGATCTCTTGTCCTATGCTGAGTTGATATTGTGGATATGTGCATTGAAAGAATATAATAAAGAGAAGAAGAATTGGTGGACATAGCCCCACGTTGGGGGTGAACCACGTATATCCTGTGTTCTGGTGCTTTGTGCTATACTACTCATGTGGTTGTGTATTTATTTTCTTAGTTCTTAGACTGGATGAATGTTTAATGCTTAGTGATAGGAATGAATGCTAGATCTGATCGATTTCTATATGCTAAGTGCTTGGATGTACTAGATCTTGTCGAATACTCCGCTTTTCTATAATTAAGGTTTGACCTGCGATGTGAATAAGGGTTAAATACTAATAAAGGTTAATTGATAAGTTCTATGTTAGGCATTGCGATCACATATCTGTGTCCCAGCTAGGTTATAGACACTTGAGTCCTACAACCCCCCTGCCTCTACCTCAGGTGAGACTTCATATGATTCGCAGGTGTTGCCAAAAGGGATGGTAGTTAGGGTTTTGTTGGTGTGATGTTGATGCATTGAACCCTAGGTCTACACTTGTTCCAACAAATGGTTTTGTTGCCGAGACCTGAAACTGTGATTGTTGGGAACTGAGGAAAAGAGAAAGCTCTTTGCATAGATATGTTGTTGTAGTGTGCAATACTCTACTTGAATTGTGAAGCTATGTTCTAAGAAGAGAAGTTCAATATGAATAAAAGAGGTAATATCTTAAAGCTTTGTGCTTTGATAAAGGTAAGATAAGTGAAAAATTTTATTTCAAAAGAATGGATCTAGGTATATTTGATAGATTTCATCCTAGTCTGAAAACTAGGGCATAGCTAGAAGAAAGAATATATGATATGAGTAGATCTAATAAAATTAGTGAAATATATCTTATCCCTATGCATAGAAAGAATTTTTGGACTAACAAGTGGATGCAGGATCCTAAAAAGATTTTTTTTCAGGTCCATCACTGTGATCCCAGTGCACAGTACAAGAAAGGTTGGGGATTGTTTAAGAGAAAGAGAGGATTGATATTATGTTATAATTGTAGAAGATCGAGACATCTTGCTAAGGAATACCTTGGTAGAATTCCTATTTGGATTTGTTGTAAATCTACTGGAAATGAAGTTTTGGATTGTCCTAGAATGATTTCTAAAGTTGAGAAGATGAATATGAGAAAAGAAAACCACGAGGAAGGTCCAGAGACTAAGAATATGCTAAAGAACCAGAAATAATAAGAGGATATATTATTGCAAATGACAGAAACACTGAATGATCACAGAGACATTAGTTTATTAGATATTTTAAAAGAGAAAGAGTGCATAGAAAAAAGAATAGGAGACTTCGACATAGACTGTGTATTGGAAATATGATAACCCTATGTGGAAGACATTCCCATGTACCCATGGTTTCTCATGGAACATCGACAGAAGAAGAATTCAAGGTCATTAAGTTTACTGAGAAGAACGCTCCCTTTTTAGTTTTGTTAGGAAAGACTTGGATCGAGAGAGATCAGATCTGAAGGAGAGAAGAAGAGGAAGCTATAGAACATAAAAAGAAAGAATTAAGGGATTTTATGGCTAAGAGAATAATGTTCTTAATAGAAGAACAAGAGGACAAGTCGAAGAAATCGAGGGCTAGAGACTTAGTTGTCGAAGTTGAAAGAACACAAGAAGGCTTAAAGAACCTATCCATGCAGGAGAGTAGAGAAACTAGTCCAGAGACAGTAAGAGAAGAAGTATTATCATCGAAACTTATGAAAGATACTCAACAGTGTGAATTTATTATGCTAAGAAAAGATAAGAACAATAATGGAAAGAGGAATCCAGAGACATAGATCACAGGAAAGAAAGCTAGAAAAATTGCAAGAGGTTCCAGAGAGGACTTCGTAGAAGGAAGACTTTCAAAAATTGAACCTCGCTGGAATAGAAGAACAACACCGACTGACACTTCTCCACGGCGAAGAAATATAACCGTTGGAGGTGTCCCAACCATTAGAACGATGCTCCAGAATGGATAGAAACATAGTTATTGACGACATGTTCACCATTGGACCATTGGGACTGTGCCATAACGGATGGAATTGTATTGATTGAGGCACTCCTGCCCATTGGAGGAGTCTGTTATGACGTTTTCTATTTATCCCATTGAGCATTGCACCGAGGACACTTTTGTGAATTGTTATTATCTGAGCCCATAGAGAACTAATCACTTTCACGCAGTGCTTATTGTAACCTTTCCATCCATTCTGCTGCCCTGATTGTTTGTTCACCGACCCGAGATATCTGATCTCGAGAGTGTATGTCTAGAAACCTTAGCGCATAAGAGAAATTCATCGAAGAGATCTTCATAGGCCTCATGTCTGAGAAGGTCATGTCCGTAGGAGTACAAGCCTCATCAATGAGAGGAGTGAAATAATCCCCATCGACTGCACGTTGATATGGGTCATCCCGAACTGCGACAGAGAAGAGAATTAAGCATCATGATGACTTGGAAAACATGAAGATCATCCCATCAATCCTGCCCAACTATATCCCGCCTCTTGTTGGCGTGGTTAGTCATGATAGTGTCCCGAGAGACTTCAAATATACATTGATTACTATGTACCTTCCAAAGGGGATACACACATTTGGACTACATTTAGGATAGATTATGACACTAAATATTAATGACTTCAACTTAGGAGACCAAAAGAACTATGGCATGCTCACACCACACAAGTACTTGACCAAAAAAAGAAGGAAGAAGTCAAAGATAATCCCCCAGCCATGGACTATGGACATCTCAATATCAACCATCCTCAATGTGATGAAGATACTCCTCCTATTATGCTACCATGGTGGTTACCTGTGGTTGGATAGGTGCATCACAGTAGATCTAGTGTTGATCCATCAGATCACCAGATTAAGCATGTAAGGACCTGACCCTCAGGATTTTTACCCAAGGAAGGCTGTAGATCGCACCCTGGTGCAGTGCATAAAATAAACCTATGACGATGTGGAGAAAGGGAAACGGGGATACAAGGTAGCCTCCATCCAAAATGGCATAGTGCGCCTAGCCTGCTAGTTGATCATTGGTAAGCTCATCAAGAAGAACCGGCCCACACAAGTCACAGGGTTCGTCGTCGACCTCACACGAAAATTCGTCGAAGGGATGCAAATGAATTGGGTGAGCTACCTCGTCAACCAGTTGGAGAAATATTTATGCGAAGCACAAGACCAAGGCTGTGATTTTCATTTTAGCTAGTTTCTGATTCTCATTGCCTTCATTTCTTGGGAGATGCTGGAAGGAGCGACCTTCCCTGAAATTGAGTCGTCTGAACCACTAGTTGTGAAGTTCACTATGCTATGGTATTCAAGCGGCATGGTGAAGAAATGGAAGTCAAACATGGTGTTCCACACCTTTTATTTACAGATGAAGAGGGACATTGAATCTTTCCCTCGCATCACATCAAATACCCTACATAGGTTCATTACACTTGTGAAGTTCCACATAGATAGGAATTTTATTTACATCACTATGCGTGGGGATGAACACAAGGAATATCTCCAGTCCTATTACAAACTCACAGAGGAGGACATGGAAGAAATAACGAAGGAATGCCCTGTAGAGTTCCTTGTACTAGTTGACCAGGAAGAACTCTCTGATCCTGACCTCATCGGAATCCCTATGGTCACTTGTGAAGAATATGATTCACCCAGTAGCAGAAGGAAGAAAAAAAGGAAGAGGTACAAGAATTGAGAAACACATTAAAGGAAACTACACCAGATTCACTCGAAGGAGGAGGAGGTGACGAAGTAGACAAAGAAGAGGATGAAGGGGAATAAAACAAACAAGAACATGGAAAAGTAACACCGCCTAAGGATCCCATCACAAAGGCTGAGATATCAAAGAAAGAAAGGGTTCCCTGAAGAAACCTTCATCGCGAAAGAAGTCAAAAGCCAATAAACCTCCATTTCAGACTGTGATCATGGTAGATTATATTGACCTCACCATCACCGATGTATCAGACACCTTAAAGGACATTTTGTAGTGAAGCGAACACAAGCATGAGACAATGTTTGACAGGATTGAGTAGGATATCAAAGGGGTACAACAAGATCTTTATTCGAGCCACGTAGTGTCTACTGCGCTATTGTCAACAAGGGACATTGAAGTAGGAGATGAGCCTGCACAACTATGCAGATTAGCAGACTCGACTGAGGCTCACCTTCATTGGGTCTAGGAGGAAAAGGATCAAGCCATAGAGGCATTAAAGAAAACAAAATAAGAATCCCTATAACAACTTCAGGTTGCACAAAAAGTAAAATATGACCTCCAGGCAAAGTTTGCAGAGGATAAAATGCAGATCTAGAAGGAAAAAGAATAGATTCTCATAGAGAAAATGGGAGTCAAGGAGGCATTCATCAGAGAAATTTGTTATGTGTCAGGCCTCACAAAAATAGAAGAAGACATAGTGGACAACCAAGTGGAGAAGATCGTTGAATCCTTTTAGAATATTCAAGTGAGGGTGGCCGAACTGAAACTGCAAGTCATGCCAAGAACTCCGCAGGAAGTGTGAGATCATAGGGAAGAAACTTCTCAGAGTGCAGTTGAAAGAATCAAGGCATTGGCCTTAGAATGCAAGCAATTAAGTATTCAAAGTGCACAGACCTATGAGCGCCTTGCAGAGGACCCAGAACTAAACACATTGGAGTCACAGCTCCAGGAGGCAAAGAAACAAGCATTTAAAGTACAAGCATAGTTGAAGCCATTGTTAGTAGTTGACGGGATGAAAAGGTCCCAGGAACAGTGCACTGTTCAACAACAAGTCCATGCCATCCAAATTAAATTCATGGAAGTAACCTAGAGGCTACAACGAGTGAAGGATGAAGATTTCACACTTGTTGAGGAGATTGAGGGACAAGGTGCACAACTAGAACAAGTATTCACCATGGTGGAACCACGATTGGAAGGACCGGTGACCGAGAAAATTATTTAGGAGTTTGTTGAGCAAGAGGCTCTAGCGAAGCAGCAGGTCAAAGCATCTTGAGCCAAGCTCGAGGCCTTTGAAGCAGAGTTGCGTAGATCAGAGTGACTCAGGATGAGTCATAGGTGAGTGTTGGGGGCATATTGGCCATCGACCAAGTTTTGGAGAACTTTTGTCTTGTGTGACCACATTTTGGACTTCGACAGGCTGGTCGAAGACAAAGCACCAGGTGAAGCGGAGATAATGGGATCTCACTTCCTTTTGTGGGATTTTTGTGTTTAGGGTTTATATAATGGGTATGGGATGTCTATCCATGGGTATTACCTATGTTTAGGCCCCAATTGTAATGTATACATAGATATCTAGGTGATGTAAGTAGAGAGACCTAGTAGAATTGACTTAGTGCAGAGCTAGAGGATTTGTGCATACCATGTGTTAAGACTTGCAAAGGTAAGTGCAAGTAATTTTAAGAAGCTTTTGTACAGGTCGTGTAAGAAGGATTTGTGCTATGACCTAACTTAGGGAAGGAGGATATAGCAAGGTGTGCGAATATCTCCTGTCCTATGCGGAATTGGTATTGTGGCTCTGTGCATTGAAATAAGATAATAAAGAGAATAAGAATTGGTGGACATAGCCCCACGTTAGGGGTGAACCACGTATATCCTGTGTTCTGGTGCTTTGTGCTATACTTTTCATATGGTTTTGTATTTATTTTCTTAGTACTTAGTCTGGATGAATGTTTAATGCTTAGTGATAGGAATGAATGCTAGATCTGATCTATTTCTATATGCTAAGTGCTTGGATGTATTAGATCTTGTTGAATATTGCGTTGTTCTGTAATTAAGGTTTGACCTATGATGCGAATAAGGGTTAGATACTAATGAAGGTTAACTGCTAAGTTCTTTGTTAGGCATTGTGATTACAGATCCGTGTCCTAGCTAGGTTGTAGACACTTGAGTCCTACAACCCCCTTGCCTCTACCTCGGGTGAGACTTCATCTTCTTCATAGGTGTTGTCAAAAGGGCCGATAGTTAGGGTTTTATTGGTGTGTTGTTGAAGTGTTTAACCCTGGGTATTCCCCTATGCCAACACCACCCCTTCTTTTGTTGAACTTCCACAGTGGCCAGCAAGACAACTAGTCAGAATGATCAGAGCCTTAACTGATCAACTGGAGTAGAGGCTCCAATAGGTCAAAAGGTCTACAGAGTTCGCAAGGGAGGAAGCACTCCTTTCTCAAGCATGCATAAAACAAAAATAACATGCCAAGATCCAGGTGGAGAACAAACTGGAAAGAGTTCAGGAGAGGCTTGTTGAATCTTGGACAAAAATATGGAAGGTCGCACCCCAACTGGCAGAATCAAGTGATGTAGGACAGCCTCAACATCATATCGAATTACTCCAAGGAGCATGGTCACAATTGGCCATTCACGTAGATCATATAGAAGTGTAGTTGCGACAGAGTCGAGAAAAAGCAAAAAACCAGCCTCGAAAGTTGCAAGATCAGATGGAGAAGGTAGTGCTAGAAGGTAACAATGCTCAAGCAACATTACACAAGTGCACAACTGAGTGCACAAAGATATTCCTATAAGTCATCAATTGTATGAGCATCATCGCTAGGCGCAACTAGACTCTAGAGAACATTCACGTGCAAATACAGTTGCTAAATGAGGAATTTGCGGTCACTATGGATCTGCTAGAGAAACAACATAAGTTCGATCAAATTCAACAAGCGGATAATGAGTTGAATGCTCTGTTTGAGGTGCAATCTGAGGCCAAGAAGGAGTTATGTGACTTTTGACCTGTCATTCAGACAATATACATGCAAATGCATCAAGTGGATGAAACAATAGACTCTGAATGGAATTCTTTGGTTGTATCCAAGCCTAAGGGATGAATCACAGATGTGACCCAATAGTTCGTCGTCAAAGCCTCAGTCCTTGCCAGTAAGTGGTAGGATAAGTTTGGGACATTTCAATAATTCAATAAGTGGGCTTTAGATTTGGTCCCAGAGTTGGACCCTTCATTTGAAGAGGTGGAGAAAGAGAAACGGAATACAAAAGAGGAAAGGAAAGAGGAAAAGGAGGACAAGGCAAAAGCAACAGTTACTCCTAGATGTTGCAAAATAGCCAAGTACTTGACTCGAGGGAAAGTCAAGGATTATGGTTAGAGCATGTTGGGACCTTCATTTTTTTATTTGAAGCTACACAAGAAGGACTACAGTAGTAGTTTTGGTTTATCACGAGTTGTACAAGCTACAAAAGAAGTTGGACAGTGGAGCGAGGAAAAGTAACAAAAATTGGTTGTGAAAAAGGACAGAGTAATGCCAGCAAGGAAAACGAATTTGCAACAGAACAAGAAATCATGCGATCCCCAAGCTAGAAGATCCCAATCAACTTAGATATATGGGATGTATACGATTGTAAAATAGTTCTTGGGTTCTCTCTCTCAGCTCTGGGTTCTTATTCTTGATAGGTTGAGTTTTTTTGTTGTACATGTAATATGTCTTTGGTTCTAGGTAAATAGATATCTGTGAGATGAGTCTAGAGTCATAAGAATGTAACAGAGTACCAAGTTGTATCTCTGAGATTGTATTCGATGGGTTCCAAAGATAATAGATGAATAAGGACCCAAAATTTTGAAATATAATCTATCAAATTGTGTTTATGATTATGCATTGTATCTTTACAATAATTATTTATGTTTGATAAGCTTAATATGATGTCTCTGTGTATGAATGCTTTTCGCAAATTAAATATATTCAGTTCTTGCATGCATGAGATCCAATCTGATTTGTAATTGGTCTATTTCACGCAAGATCATGGTGAGTCTTGAAGGTTCTATGAACCCACCCAAGTATTCTCCTTTCCCTCCCCTATCCTTTTGTCTTGGTCGCGCTTCAGGTGAGACTTCTTCTCTTCAAAGGAGATGAAAATGTCAGCGCTCTAGACTACATGGTACCTTTTGTTGGTAACCTAAGAAGGACCCTGGTCTAATCAATTCCACGCCAACACAGAGTATTTGGAGTGTTATGCAGTGGAGATCTTCAAAGTCCCAAAGCCCATAGTGATTCTAGATCGTATATTTAGGACATAGATGTACCATTGATTCCCAAGCCTATCTGGAAGTTCAACATTCGCGCATTCAGGAGGAAGTATGGTTTGTGTAGTGAAAAGATATGAATCCCATAGAGTGGATTAAATGTGGACCATCAATCTAAGTTGGACAACAACTGTCTAATATGTTAGTCTGGAGTTTGTGCATTCAGAGGATTTTTAT
Organism: Picea mariana; assembly: GCA_032191745.1. Lineage (NCBI taxonomy): Eukaryota > Viridiplantae > Streptophyta > Pinopsida > Pinales > Pinaceae > Picea > Picea mariana. The sequence goes on along the minus strand of JASDQU010101131.1, from coordinate 24,922 downwards.
GTTGGAACAGGGAAGACTCATGAAGCCAGAATTCCCAGAATCTCTGTGAACCATAGATCACGGCGCATCTTATGAGTCGTTGATCCCCTCCATTGTTCGACTATTCATGTATTCAGTGTTTGGAGAAGTTGAGGTGTTGTATGTTTGAAACTCTCGGAGCCTGAAGCTCCAGAGCACTGAAGTAGTTCTTGTCAGCTAGGCGCCTAGTTTTAAGCTCGTGGTCATATGATATTTTTCGCTGAAAGAAAGGGCTAGAGACCAAAATTTGATTTTTAAATAAAGGGTCCAGAAGAAGCATTATGTGGGGGTTCGAATCTATATGGACCTATAGTAAAGGATTTTTTTAGAGGGACTATGTGCATTCAATAAGGATCCAGCAGGGATTCGAGAGTTGATTCAACTCCAAAGATGAATCAGCCTAGATCGGGAGGTCGTGCGAGCCCCATGTGAAGGTGGGGGTTTACATCATCTACGTAAATAAAAATTCCTCATCAACCTCTACATGCATCCATTATTGGCCTTTATAATCCAAAAGAGGTGGATGAACTTCATTTAAGGAACATGGTGGAAAATATATGAGTTATTATGATACCACTTGGTGCTAAAGAATTGCTTTCCTATAGATCTCTTTCTTCTTCCCATCTTGTTAGATGTATATCCCTCTCATTCTCTCTGTATCCATCTTGGACCATTATGTGTGTGTGTGTGTGTGTGTGGTGAGTGAAAGATAATGAAGGTCTCTCATAACGCGTTAGGGACAATGCAAATGTGGAAAAACAACAATCTCTTAACTTGGAGGGATAATTCAAGGTACTTTCACAATTAATTTTAATATGGTGTAAGACATGAAATGTAGGAAATCAAATTAGTTTTCAATATATATATTTTTTATTTATATGATTTTTTTATGAATATGTGAAATTTTTGTTTTTCTAATTATGGCATGTTAATTTTTCCAACAAACTATAATGCATATGTTCTCATTAGTGCAAGTGTTGAGTACCTAAATCATGGAATTTCCTTTAAAACATGTACAATTGTATAGAGTGAATTGTTTTTGAGCATGAATATTTTTTCAAAATTTATAATGTTAATTTCATTATAGCTCTGGAATTATGATGTCATGCATAGTGCAAGGTTTGAAGATATTAACAAAATCAAACATTTATTTCTTTTTAGATTATAGATCTTGTTCTATACTATCATAACATATATTTTTAATTTTCTTAAATGTGTAAGTTGATAAAATCTTCAATCTTTTTATGGAAAAATATTTGGTTTGGAAAAATTGTAATATTTTTTTATAGTGCCATATTGTGCAATGCAAAAAATATTTAAAATTTATGAACAATTTGTTTATAATAATGATAGTTTTCTATTATTTATTTTTAAATTGTAGATAATTTAAATATATATGAAAATGTTATCCAATGGATTCCTATGGAAATAACAACAATCAATATAGGTGGTGATATTAATAATTTATCTAGGTTTAAGTAGTAGAAATGAGATAAATTTATAGGTTTGAATAGTGCAAAGTGGAAAGGAAATCACAATTTGCTTCCTTGATTACTTTGGAAAAATAAATGCTAAGAAGATCAAAATAAGAAATAATAAAGAGGTAGATGCTTTGAAAAACACTCATGTTATATTTTGCTAGATTGGATAAGAAAATGAACATTTTTTAAACACTCTTGCATGAGACATCCTAATCATGAAACCAAAAGGAATGAGAGGGGAAAAATAGACATCTAGAGCAATAGAAGTAATTGAGATAACATACATATTCTTGAATAGTTTTCATTCATTTGCATATCATAAATAATCCATCTCACTTGATTTTTTAGTATCGATTAAGATGGATCTATACTAAGTATTGATTAAGATGGATGCATACTAATTGATAAACAAGGTTTGGGGTATTTAGTAGATAGATTTTTATGGCTTCCCTTGCACTCCCACACAATGAGAAACTTACTAGATAAGTTGTTGTGGCTTTTTCTGCACTCCCACACCATGAGTAATTAGTAGATAAGTTGTTATGGCTTTCCCTTGCACTTGTACATCACAATATCTTGTAGGGAAACCTAATGGATGGTTCCCAATGTAAATTAATACCCCTTACCAACGGGATTCAAATCAAGCACCCATCGACATGGAATTATCAAAATACCTAATAACACAGGAAATAACCAATTAAAATAACTCCTTAAGGTATTAAAGGTATAATATTCATTATTTGATACAAATTTTATCTTTATTTTAAAATTTGAATAGAATACAACTACAAATATCTCAATAAATAATCTAATTTAATATTTCAAATAAATAATATATGGTTTATTATTAAAAACCTAAAACATATGCATATAATTCTTGCACCCTTTAATAAGATCTAAAAAACCTAAGAGTTATGCCTTCCTTGGTTTTGTGGAGAATATGGATTGCCAAAAACAAAAGTATATTTGTGATGTAGGAGCATTTTTGCCTCCAAAATAAACCTAGTTGATTAGGCCTAAGTGGCATTTGAATTACCAAATAAGTTGGTTCCTTAAACATGCATTTTTTTATTTTATTATGATTATGGTTATATAAGGCTACATATTATAGGGTTTTATACACTTATGATAAAAAATATTGAGAGTTGTGAAGAGATCCTAAAGTGATCTCTTGAAGATATTGTGGATCTGAGAGATCCTTGCAAATTACGTGTAGTCTAAATATGATATAAACTAAATTTGGTTTGAGATTTGTATGTGTATTTGTATTGTAATACTATGGGAAATCAATAGGAGTGTGTAGAGATAGAGTGAGAAATGTAAATTGAGTTTGTAGAGGCCGAGTGTGGCCAAAAGGGTCGGACAAAGGTCAAATGAATGTAAATTAGGCCAAAAAGGTGAGAAGGCCTTATGTAATTGTGTATAGATTCATTTATAGAATTTTTGTGTGTTTATCTGGTGTCTTTGCATATCATTGGATGAAGTGTGAGTTATTGAATCCATGTAGGATCCTCTATGTGTCATCCAGTGTTGTGCAGGTTTGAATCAAAATCGATCATTGGTCATCTAAGAGATCGATGTCTTTGAAGCGATAGAGGATAATTTGAATCCATAGTTGAGTCAGTTGGAGTCATGGGAGAATAAAGATTGAAGACTGTGCTACGTGAAAGGTGAACCAGAGGTCAAATAAGCCTGTGTAAAAATTGAGGGATAAAAATCACGATATCATTCCATTGATTAATATTAGTCGTTGGATAAAAGTTAGGAGGATTATGTAAAAGTCCCGATAGTCCGGTGATGGGAACATATATAAACATACAATCCAGATTTACATTGACATACAACAGTGTATAGAGAGTTAAAATACACATGGAAGTTAATGGAGAATCGTGACAATTCGATCCAGATCCATATCAATGGTTCTCATTATGGTGAACCACGAGAAACAAAGGTTTTAAAGTATTGGAGGGACTAAAAGTTCCAAGGTCTCGACGAAGATAAACATCATTCTGACATAAGGAACTCCACAGAGGAAGTGACATGTGGACACCAAGTCCCAAGATACATGTTTTCCATGGAAAAGATTTGAATGTATATCAACAACTCAAATTATATCTTTAGTGCAAATTGAAGACCCATATCATCATGGGAATTGTCCCTTGGAGACTTCTACCTTTGCAATAGTGTTAAGGATTGGATGACAAAGATTAAATCTTCAGGACAAAAGATTGATGACCCTTGTCATTTTCTATTCCAGCCATCGAGAGTTTTTGGTTGATAAGATGTGTTTAAAGTCCCAATGTACCGATGACGAGACATGTCATGCTAACGTAAAGGAGTACACTCATGAGACGACATGTGGAAGAAAGGTTATATATTGATCAAATGTTTACGGTGGCCCATGTTGTAAGTTTAACTATAAATAAAGGAGAATCAATGGTGTAGACCAGATCTATAATAGGGATCAACGGTGATCCATCGTTGAATGATATCATAGCAGAAGAGATGTGACCATTGATCACCAGTGGGATCAACAGTCCAGATCATTGCAAATTGTGGGCTTTGGGAGATTTGGGTTTTTGAGAAGGGAATGAAGTCTCAACATCTTGGGAGCACTATACCTGGAAACCATCCATTGAAAGGAATATATGAATGATCTAGATTGAGTGTGTATATGTGTGAATCTTAGTCAACGATTATAGCCATTGATCACATGAAATGAGAGCGTTGGAAGTTTAGTGCCAAGGAGTTAGCACTTAAGGGGATAAGAACTAGATCACAACACATGGTCATGTGGATAGGAACGAGCTTATATCTAGATGAGAGAAGATCTTGGATTTAAGCACAGGGTTATAACCGATGCTCATGATAAGGATAAGTGCCCATATTTGAGCACTGTAGATAAGCATTGATATAGCCTAGTGCAATAAGAAAGTATTACAAAGCTTTGTTAATAGATTATCTTGTCCCGTATAAAAAATTAGAGAGAGGCTTGAGCTTGGACCTGTAAGAGAGTTTAGTTATAAATCTGCACCTATGGGAAATAGACCTAGTGGGTTGCTATCATTTGGTATCAAAGTGTGCCAATTTATCCTATCAATTGGTATAAGAGTGCAACTTTTCTATGAGATTGAGAAAAAGGGAATTTGAAAAACTTGCAATTGCAGAAAAATGAATTGGATATATAATTACATTTGGGGAATTTCTGCAGCACTGAGATCATTTCAACCAAAGAATTCAAGTTGGGGAGAGATGTTGAGAAGACAATATATCACAACAGATCTTGTAGGTATTGGATTGATTAATTGTAATTAATTCTAGTTAAAAGTATGACTATGCTGCAGGTAGTAGCAGGGAAATGGTAGCAACCATGAAAACAGAGAAGATGCGACAAAGGATGAAGAGCAAGAGAATATTGTGGCAGAACGTTGTGACAAGGAGTGTTGTAAATAATTCCAATAGATAATTGGAAGTGAGGAGAACAATCAGAGTTCTTAGAGAAAGTGAGTAAGTGTAGAATCCAGAGAAGAGAAGAGGAGTGTTCAAAAGGTTTTAGAGAACCAGAAGAATACGAGGAGGTCAAGCTCAAGAGGAGTCTTGATGAGTTATTGAGTGGAAAGATGCAGAGACTTGATACAAAGGAGGGTTGATGTAGCTCACAGTGATCATGAAGAAGATCATGAGAGAAGAAGTGGAGATGACTACTAATAGTCTGACATAGGAAATAAAATGCTAGAGAAGTTGGCATAAAGAGGATGAGTGATGAAGAATTTGACAAGAAAATGGTTGAGTTAGAGGTACAACTCAATCATGTATTGGAACAAATGCTACATGAATATGAATATGAATAGAGACAAGGATGGAATGTAAGGAAGAATGTCAAATGGAATATTGAACCGATATATGTTAGGAAGATGAGGAAAAACTTGAAGCACGGGTTGAAAACTTGAATGAAGAAATAAAAACTCAGAATATATGAGTTATGCAGGGGTCAATGGTGGAAGAAGAGGTTCACTTCCATGAACTAGAGAAAGGATCATTCCTTGGAGAGGAAGATGAGTAAGATGAGATACTTGAGGAGTGTCTCATGAAGTACTTAATGGATGCTTCATTGGAGAAAAGAAGGGTGATTCTAGAAGCATCAACAAAGACTCTAGAGTCTCATGGTTTTAAAATTGACTATTGGTGTGTGTTTGTAGGTATTGAAGAAAGTGAAGGCATACAAAATCAAATATATGCCATAAATATATAAGAGGAAACATTGTATCATGAAGAAAATTAGGATCAAGATCATTTTCAGTTAAGTTATGCAACATGAAGGAACAATTGGAATAACTTGTCGTTACAGAGAATAGAGAAAAGTTTTTTCATGAATACATCCTTGAAGATAAGGATACCGAAAGACAATATTCAAACACAATGTTGATGGATTATGATGCAAAGATAAGGTTATTGGAAGACTGGCTAGATAATACCAAAGGAGGAGAAGGTTGCATATCAGTTGCAGAAACAAAACCCTCACGGATGCTTAGTTGCAACATGATGAAGGAAGAAGTTGAAGGAAAGGCATAGAGTTGTCTTGTGAAAATGGGATTCTTCTATACACACAACAAAATTATGAAGAACTATTGGAGTAGGAATGTTTGGAGAACAACACAACAAGCGAGGAAGAAAAATGCACCACGTTTTGAGGAAAAGCGACACGTGCAGCAGGATTTACAGACATCCGATGCAAATGTGGAAAACCCTAGCCTCGTTAGGGTTAGGATTTTGGGATGTATTGTAAGGGTTTCTAACCCATTTTTGTAATATAAATAAGGGGTATGATGGATATTAGAAGATTATCAATCATTATCATAGGAATATATTGATCCATAGTAGTATCTTATCTATTTTGGATTCATTGTGAGCTGACATATGTTTTGAGAGTTATAGATCTTGGATGAGGTCAAAGTAGTTGAGGGTCAGGTCGCAAGCTATGGATCTTGGTACGATCCTGGTCCGCCTCTCTACTCTCTAATATGATTTAATGTGCGCAACACATTTTGATGAGTAAGAAAAGAAGCAGAATATATTTGTGGATGTAGCCCCAAAGAGGGGTGAACCATGGTAAAACCATGTGTGAAATGTGATTTAATGTGTTACTATTTCTGCAGTTATCATTGAATGGTTATATAGATGAATGGATGATTTATTTACAACGCACACTAGATTAAATATGAAAATGAATGAATGAATGAATGGATCATATGAATAATATGATAGAATGCATGTTTAAGTATAAATAAGAAGAAGTAATAAAGAACATCCCCCAATCCCTTCCATGACTACAGATATATGCGTCCTACAATCCCCCATAAACCATCTCGGGTGAGATTGCATTATGCACTCTATGTGCAGTGCAGCCTTCTGGTTTACTGGAAGGGATGATGGTGATAAGGGTTTTATTGAATAACTAAGGTAGAACACAGGTGATCCCATAAGTCCAACAAATGGTTATGTTGTCAGCTAGAATTCAGAAGGAGATCCAGGAAGGATTTTGATGAAGAATATGCAGTGGTAGAAATGGATGTTTAGGCCATGGAATCCTAAAAATCAAGAGATTGAAAGATGGTTAGATACAAAGTAGTTGGAGTTCACCCAGAAAGAAAATAAGGGTTCTAAGTATACACCGCATCAGTACCTGTAGAGGTATGTGTTTACGGATCTGCATGAAGCATATGTTTGTTTGTTTCCACAATTGTTACATGAGTGGTTGTTAAGGTTGAAGGATACCCATCTAACTAATCATATTAGGCCAGTAGTGTGGATTACTGAAAACATCACGTGGCTGGAAAGATTTAATAAAAAATTCAAACACATAGTATATTTTTGGTTAGACAACATTACTACAGGGTTTATCACTGATTTTGCAGTAGATATAGCAAAGTCAAACAATGATGTAGAGAAGGATTTCTTGAGGGGACCCAGAGGGAGGTACAGTAGGTCAATTTACATGTTAATCAAAATTGTATTACATGATAAAGGCATGATGACCATGGAATCAGACAACTAGATCACTTTGTGTGCATGGGGGAGTTGGGGGAAGCTGTAAGGAAGATATGAGAAATGGAAAAGGATCTGGAGAGTAGCTAGAAGAAGGAGGAAATGGACCCCATAAACATGTATGATGAACATACTAGGAAAATCATAAGAAGTGCAGGTGTGACACACATTGGATGACCCTACCAGTATAGGATGAATAATAAGAAGAGGGTTGTAGCAGAGCGAGAGGGATTGGAAAATGATTAGGAAGAGGTAGAGGATCTCCACACCATGGGGTATATTGAGGATATATTACATGCCACATATGAGAAGAAAACTATAGGTCATGGTTCTGACACAAAAGAAGGATCTCCATTACATATCCAATTTAGTATGGAACCCACAACCCCATGTGCGACTAACACAACTGAAGAAGAAAAAGTAGTTAAAAAACAAGTGATTAGTGGTAGAATAATTTTTCCAGGACATGGGTATAGTAGTAGAAGTGCAAGCTCAACAAGAAGTGTTCAAGTTTCTACACCACACGAAGGTGGTATTGCAACAAATTTCACAATGGTAGGACAAAATCCAACCATCAGGTTACCAAATTTCTGAGGGGACGGGTCGGATGACCCAAGAAAACATTTGTTCATATGTGAGAAGATATGGGAATCAAAGCAGATTACATATGATGATACAATGGTTGCATAGTTAGAAATCACTTTCAGAGACTTTGCATTAGATTGGTACATGGGTCTCTCAACAAATAATCCAACGGGAACACCTAAAACTGTAGCATATGTGAAGAGGTAGTTGATAATCAAATTTCAGAAGCCAAGCTCAGAAGACCAGTTTATGAATTAAATGATAAAGATCAAGCAGAAACTAGGAGAATCAGTTTGGGAAGTGGACCATAAGTTCAAGAGATTAAAAGGTAGGTTAAAGCATACTATTATCGATACACAACATATGCATTTGTTTCTTAATTCTTTGTTGCCACACTAGAAGTATCCTTTGAGATAGAAAAAATTCCAAATTCAGGGTGAGGCCCTGTAGGAAACCTTATAGCTAGAGGAGAACCAATATAAGCATACAGATCCAATTGTGGAAGAGTTGAAGCGAGATTTGAAGAAATTAACATTCCAGTTAAAAATCAGAACAAAGGAAAGGAGAAAAGAGAAGATTTGTGGTGTACAATGTGCAGGACATAAGGTCATCAAAAGAATGAGTGTCCATTATTTTCATAGTATATTGGAGTGGGTATGAAAAAACCTTTTCCCCTTGGACGACCATGGTGTGATATTTTCAAAACACATGGGAATGATTCCTATCATTTTTCCCTGATGCAGAAATATCAGACAGTTCCTAAGAGTACATATTGTAACTTTTGTAATTCAGTTGGACACGAGGACAAGGATTGCAGAACATTATAGATGATGAAATAAAGGATTGCAGATACATACAAGGTGTAGGTTGAACATGTAATAGGACAAACTACATAGGAACCACATTATAACACTGTGCAACAACCACAATACAATCCCGTGCAACAATTTGGAACACAACCACAGTATAATGTGCAACAGTTTCAAGGGAAACAATAGTATAATCTTGCATAGTAGTGCACAAAACCACAACAGTACAATAACCCACAACCATGGTATAATCAAGGACCTTGGTATAACACATCGCATGGAGATAATCATGGAAACAAAGGAGGATTCAAAGGAGGCCATGAATGAAGAGGCATTGGAGGAGGTGGAGGACCAGTAGTGTCATAATTGTCAGAAACTAGGGCACTGTTCCAGAGACTTCCCATAGCCACCCACGACATGTATGTACTATCACACAAAAGACCATGAAACAGAGGAATATCCAACACTGTTGTTAAAAATACAAGATAAGAGGAACCAAACTAATCAGAATGTGCAATGGATCACAGTGGAAAAAAGAGAGGAAGTCGGGAAGAAGATTAACATAGTGACAAGAGGTGGAGCCAAAATAGGAGAATGTGTAGCTAAGAAGGAATAGGACCAATACCAGTGGGTTAGGAAGAACACAATGTCTGAACAAAAGTTTGATGCACATAAAGAAAAAGAGATATTCAATGAAGCTAGACAAGATATCTTGAAGGAAAATATTATGTCCACTTTAGAAACAAAGCTAGTAGATGAGATACCATTCTATGACATGCCCTCATTATTTGATCAGACCAATCATGATAAGTCTTTAGAATAGGTAGGTAACTTAAGAAAATTTTTGGTAGCTTGTGTCAAAATATTGAGTGATAAAAATTCCTTACAAGTGCTGCAAAATTTATTGGAAAAGTGTAATCTTGGGGAAGAGGGGGTAAAAAAGGTAAATCACGTCTGAAAGAAGAGAAGAAATAGTAGGTAATTCATATTGAATTCTAACATAGGATATTTCAATATGGGGAATATTATACTAGACTTAGGATTAGAAGTTAATGTTCTGCCAATGAAAAATTGGGAAGATATGGGAGAACCACAATTAGGGTATTCACCTATTCAGTTGAAGCTGGAAAATCAACACAGAGTGGTGCCAATAAGAAGGATGAATGGGATTCCATTAGATCTAGATGGTGTGTGAATCATGGTTGACTTTGAATTCATTGACATAGTGGAAAATACTTCACCATATCCAACACTATTGGGTCTGGATTGGGCCTTTGATAACTAGGCTATTATCAATTTGAAGACAAGGAAGATTATATTTGAGTCTAGCAAATACAGATTTAATGTTCCATTGGATCCATCAAAAGGAGACATGTAAGTGGAACATGCTACATATAATATTCTTACAGAATATCTGGATCAACTATATAGAACTACCATGTGTGAAGAATATTATATCAATCCAACTGGAGATGGCATGCTTAGTTGGAGGATTATTAGTTCTTGTTCTTCAGACTCTAGCACAGGAATGTAAAACTAGCAACAACAATTATGTTAAGAACCAAACATCAATATAGCATAGAAAAACCTCAGGAAAAGTACTCAACGCCTTGAAAAAGAGATAATTTCAGATAATAAGCCTCTTCGAGGGGGCAACCTCCTTTTACCCCAC
>JASDQU010101130.1:492380-506215 GCA_032191745.1 Picea mariana | reverse complement strand
AGAAGCAAATTGTCACAAGGCTGGTGGATAAGGTATGCAAATGCGGTTGATAGAACACACAATGGTAACGTCCTTCGATGTAAGTTTAACGAGCCCAAAGAAGGTAAGCTCAGTGGTTTTTCATATTTAGAGAGTCTGAAAAAGAATAAAAGGAGACTTCGTTGGGGTACCTTTTCGAAGATAGTCTAGCCGGTTCGAAAAAGGGGTAAACTAGCATCGATTAGACGTCAATTCAAAACCATTTTAATGAGTGTGATAAGGACAAGATCACTCAACCATTTTTTCACTTTTAAGGAGTCTGAAAAAAGATTAACTATGGACTCCGTCAGGAATATTCTTTTGGGCCAATTTAACGAGTGTGAAAGAATAAGGTCACTCGGTGATCTTTTCAATTTTAGGGAGTCTGAAAAGAGCTTAACTATGGACTCCGTGGGGGTTTATTTTTCGTAAATTTAGTCCCTCAGGCCCAAAAAAGGAATAAAATTATACCTGAGAGTACTCTTCTAAAGAATGGGAATTCAATAGAGTATACCTTTATTCGTACAGTTGACCGTCCAGACCGAAAAAGGGGTAAACTACCGCCGGACAGAGGTGACTTCAAATTTCAGTTTAACGAGAGTGAAAGGCCACAAGATCACTCGGCAATCTTTTAATTTTTAGAGGGTCTGAAAAGGCATTAAAAGGAAACCCGTTATTTTTGGGAGTCCTGAGGGTGAGACAAAGAGCGAAAAATAAACATGCAAATGAGGCTCAAACTCATATTCAGGAAAGACTATATGGACTCCCAAGCCTACAGTGTTTTTAGAAACGGCATGGACACCATAATGCAACCAGGACCTACCTAGGGCATCCATGTTCTAGTAAGCTCTATCGCCAAGTTGTGACACTTATAAAGAAAATATGATGGTTTCATGTCACAACCTGATGGGATCGATCCTATAGCAAAGGAAAAAGACAACGAGGTGCAAAAGTCAGGGTGGTAACCTAACCTATATGCTCAAGTTGATTTTTGAAATTTTTTATGAACCGTCAATATTTTCTCAAAACTCAAAAAAAATTGTTCCAATACTCGATCAAATCCCTCCCATATAACTCCTAAATCACTCTAAATGATTTTTGGTATAAAGAAACTGATAAGGGAAGCCCAAAAAGTGACAAAAAGAGGCCAAAAAGTCTATAAATAGAAGCTGGCAGCTCATTATCACCATTGTTGATTTGGAAATTGACTCTGGAGACAAAAGACCCCATTTGCCAAAAACAGTGATTCTGGGAGCTACAGTGGACGAAATGAACTTCTGCTTGGACCAAGTAAGTACAAACTCCCTTATCTAGCTATTCAATACTTCAATTTCAGTTTTTAGTTTGTTTTTTGGGTGGGCGTCGACCTTAAAAAGGTCATCCCTAGGTACACACGGGTTGTCTCTGGATAGGCCACGTTTACATTCGGGCAGAGTAAAGTCTTCTCACATGTACATGCAACTTTTGCCTCTACAGCCCGCGTGTACCCCCCCTTTTGTAGTGAAAAGCAAACCAAAAGCAAGTACTGACCCTCCTTCACCTTGTTGTGTTGGCAAGATGTATGTCTAGCGGAGGGAAAGGGAGGATGAGGCAATCAGTGAGTTGGTTGCAGCAGATCCGAATGTTGTGGCTGTGTTAATGCAATGTGGTTTACTAAAACTCTTTCTATGTCGATTTATGCGTGTTTCAGGATAAATCCGTGAGTGCGGACACAAACCGATCTCCCTAGATCCACCTGGATCTAGAACAAAACAGGACAGAATAATACACTTTCCCTAGACCTAACCTATTGAATAAACTAAGAAGTAAGGATTGTGGACATACCTTATGAACGCTTTCCTTATATCTCTGTTGTTCCAAGCTTCGCTCCAATGCTCTTGCACCATTCAGATCACAACAGTACAAACCAATCGAAGTAAAGGCAGATTAATATATTCAATGGCTAGTCTATACATATGATCAAGGAATTATGTAATAAAGTGACATCATCTTCATGGGAAAGGGACATATTACTGTATTGAATTAATTGAAAGTGAAACTTACAACCTGAGCCTTGATGTCGTAGGTCTCCTTTCGATGGCTCCTAGCTCTGACACACACACTTACTCATGCATGAAGAAAATCAACCACATATAATGACCTTGTTGTTGTCTCTAGCTGCTGTAGCATCAGTCCTCCATACAGTCTTGCACTAATTCTCCAATCAATCTCTTGCTAGTTTGCTTCTAACCTTTTCCATGAGGAATCTCCTCAATATATAGGAGAAGATAGATTAGTTACTTGGATAGGGAATGATCCCAAGATATCAGGAAAGTCAGTACTTTGCCAACCATTCGAAAGCCAACTCATCCTTCTAAAAGATTCCCTTTTAGAAGGTTCGAGATTTTTATCTTTTTCCTTCTTTAAGAACATGTTCACACCCTAACAATGAGTACAGTGTGAACTTCTCACACTCCACCTTAATGCAGCCTGCGAGAATCAGGCATTCTCACAGGCAAGTATATAGGCAGCCTGCGAACTCTCTTTAAAATGTGATTTCTAGAAGCAGACAAGTGTAAATTTTCTCAGGAAATTGTTCTTAGTGAAGAGATTGATTTTCCATCATCATGACATTATCATGACATCATCTTGATTACCAAAATTGTGGATAACAGAATGCCCCCCAAAGTCTGAGAGTGGAACTAGTGACAGTCGATAGACTTTGTAAGTTGCATGTGTGTGTCAAGAACCAAAAGCACATCTAATCAGAGACCTGCAAACATCCAAGCATCAGCAGAATATCATGTAGACCAATTCCTGAGGTAGGCATTCCCATACTCATATCATAGACTGATGACATCATAAACAAAGTTCATGGCCACCAATCATACACTGTGGATCCATGCAGTCATAATATAGCACAGCCACCTGAATACACTGTGGATATGTGCGACAAATTTTCAATCAAGACGAAATAGCCACGAAACATACACAGTGGATCTATGTGTCACAAATTATACATACTTCATCGCAACCTAGATCATAAAAACACTAGCCAGGGTCTTCAATCTCATCGCCCAAAGTACGAATCTAACCATGTGATTACATGTGTTGAAGTCGAACATGGTAGAAACCACTTGATTACCAGTCATTGATGTAACCGTTAACAAGTGCGAGGGAAATCACCATTGATGTCAATGACTCCCAAGGTACTACAGTACAATCCATCGATTGTGAATAAATTATTTGATGTCGAACAACTAATGGAATCTTTCGATCAAGGGTCAATGATGTAAACCCATTGTTGAAAGCGAGGAAACTTGCCATTGAGGCATGCAAGCTCCAAGGAACTGAATAGTTTCTAAGCCTTGATTCTGGATAATGTGCTGAGGTTGACAGAAAAAGACTCGTCACAGGAGGGCTTTGATGTATCCCCATTAGTGACACGAAATGAGTAACAGAGTTTGAAAGTAAAATAAAGTATGTTGCAATTGGACTTTAGACACAGGGAAGGCCGACACAGAGTGAAAGGATAACTGCAGATGGCCGACTCAAATAGAAGTTTCATACGGACAACGCTTGAACATATGAATGACACGACCAATGATTTGGCAGCATTGACTCAAAGACGACACATGGAATGACCTTGTTATTAAATCGAATGAGAGACAAATGGATTTCCCAAACCGGCTTCAAATGATGAATAGGGGGTGTCATGTTCAAGAGCGACACTTACTGCCAATTAACACAAAGATAAAACATATCCCTTCCCCAAATTTTCCCCCACCATTTCTGGCAAGTACCTCTTTATTTTTACGCAAGCTTGAAGAGGATCACATATGCTTGTTGATATAAGCTCATCCTTCGGACGAGTCCCTCAGAGTATTTTTAACGAACCCTAGGAAGGAGTGGTTCGGTCCCGTCATGGGTCTGTCAATGTTTGTTTAACGAGTGCAGAGATAGAAAACTCGAAGGTTTTTCAAGATTNAGAGTTTGGAAAAACACTTAAAAGAGAACTCTCTCAGTTCCTTTTTCGTACAATAGTCCAACAAGACCGAAAAAGGGTTAAACTATTGCTCGAAGGACACGTAACTTCAAATACTTTAACGAGCATGAAAATAGCAAGATCGCTAGGCAATCTTTTCATGTTTAGAGAGTCTGAAAAGAGCTTAAAGTTAACTCCAGGGGGGTTCCTTTTTCGTGTAACCACAGCGAGCCCGGAAAAGAGATAAAACAATGCTCAATCACATTCTTATGTTTTTTGCAAGCGCAAGAATGGATAAAAGGCGCTTGAGGTTTTAATTCAAAACCATAGAAAACAAACAAATTCACACCACACCGTAAAAGTTTTATCCATAACCATCTGTATTTGTTACCTGCAATTCATTTTACTCATTTCCATATTAGTAATTAGGGTTAAATAATGAATAAACATAAAAAATCCACTTTAAACATGGTAAAAAGTAAATAAAATAAATCCATAACACATTTTACCATATCATTTTACCCTTTTACCATTTGAGTTCAAAAAACCTCCATTTTACCTTCTACTTTCAACGTTGATTTCTGGGAGTTTCAAGCGACCATTCCACGAGCCGTCTGGATCATTTGGTAAGCTCTCCATTCTCTAGCTTTTCATGGTTCAAATTGATGATTTTATCGGTTAAAAGTCAAGTTTTAAGTTCATTTCTCAAACCCTATGTGTGTAGAAGAATTCTCGCAGGCTGCCCATACGGGGCCTGCGAGAATGCTTCATTCTCGCAGGTGGGCCTAAGGCAACATGCGAGAAGTTCGCACTGTGTGCCATAGGCCACCTGCGAATATCGCAAAGTTTAAATTTGTATGCAACGTTTAGCCAAAAGAAAGAATTTTTCCCATTTTTAAAGTATTAATCATCTTCATATGTTTCCCATGCAGGTTTATAGCCATCATCATGGTGCTCGAATGGAGAGAATGGGAACACGAGGATGATAATGCAAACGCCGAAAATCACCCTACAACCATTGATGCCTTAAGAAATTGTGGTCTCCTGAAATATTTCCGCATCCCGGGCATGAGAGCCCAAGTTGGATTGTTGGAATACTTGGTCTGAATGTGGGATCCGGATCAACAAGTTTTTAATGTTGGAGCTCACACGTTAACTATCAACATTGAGGACATCTATTTCTTGACTGGGTTATCCAGGCGGGGGTCCTATGTCAGTTTAACTAGTAGCAGAAGGGGCAGTTTGAAAATGAGAGAATACTGCGCTCAGTATTGTGTACCTGAAGCAGAAAGACAGAAAGGGAAGGTAGCCATCTGGGGAGTAACTGACATAACTCTCCGTACCATTCTCTTCACTATCTCTCAAATGGAAGGAAGTGTTGTTCCACATATGGCTCTGTAGAGCTATTTCCAGTATGCCATCGAGTGTACTGAGCCCCGAGTATTCAACTGGGCTGATGCAGTTTTACGCAGTCTCAAGAAACAACTGACCAAATGCAGGCGTGGAGATCTAAAACAGTTCGGATATGGATCATTGTTGGTGTCTTTCTTTTGTGATAGGGTCCCTGTGTTTAGGCTTCAGGTTGAGTGGCACGTTCTAGGTCCCAGAGATCCACGGATGTTACGATGGTGTCAACTCATGGCCCGTCATGTGGCAAGACCAATTGTCAGGTATGACGATACCTTCTTTGACTGGCTTCAAGGCCAGATGCTGATGATAGAAGATTATGCATACGCTGGCTTGGATTTTCAAGGTGATCCTGACCTTGCACTACCTGAGGATGCACAGTGGGAAGACCTCGATAAGAAGTACACAAATTTTTTAAGTTTTTAAATGTTTTTGGATTTTTAACCATATTTAAATGTTTTTGTTTTTATAGTTTTACCCGAAGACTAACACCAAATTTTTATTGATAACACAGACATTGGGGCATATAGACCTGCTGGTAGTTCTCCTGTCCAGCATCGAGGAGAGGCAACAATAGCCATTCCACAGTATGCCAAGGACTATCTGACAGTGGAGCGGAACTTAGAGGGTTTTATGGCAGACGTTCCCGATATGGCTCTGGAGGATATTCCACGACGCGATCAGCGTCACACCGTGGGAGTCTCTGCCTCTATGGGTCGCTTGCTCTGCAGAGTTGCTAGGACATTAGTGTGCTATCGTGAACATTATTGATGTCATTATGTAGAATCCATGAGCTTCAATTTTTGGTATTTTGTTCTTCGGACAAACATTTTGTAAAAACAAACTTTGATCGTTATATATATATATACACGGCTTCTACCGGCTTACTTTACATTGTGTACATTTTAATGTGTTTGATTTATAAATTGTTCAAATGTATTTCTAATACGTAATTAGCCAAAGCATCTGTTAATGTATTAAGACTTCTCGGAATATGTTGATATTCCATGTGATCGAAATGTCGTTCCAAGAGGCGAATCCGCAAATATACCCTTAATAAAGTAGGACTTCGAATAGAGTAGACATTACTTAGCTGTAGCACTACCAACTGTGAGTCAAGTCGTACAACCAAGTGACAAATCCCGAGAGAGATAGCATCAACCAATAACTCAATAACGGCACTATACTCTGCGATGTTGTTGGTTGCTCGGCCAAGACATACACCTCGTAAAGATATAAGCTTGTTTGTTGGGACATAGATTGCCCAGGCAGTGGAAGCTAGGTTCCAAGTACTACGTCTAGCACCGTCAGCGAAGCCAATATAAGGTAGCGAATACTTTGACATCTGGCAATCAAACACAATGTCACATAAGGTCAGAGACCAAATAATGTCAAACGCAAAACTAAAAGTAACACACACACTCAGTATGATACATAAAATACAAGTACTTCATGCACAAATGACTCATGCATAGTACTTCTTTAAGTACAACCCATTTCTGGGTTCACCCAAAGGTACACCATCATATTCAACTAACTCATACGCTCCTTTTTCCAAAACTTTGCTAACAATGTAAGGCCCACGCCACATTGGTTCAAATTTCCCAGCTCCTAAGACATCTTTATCTTGTTCATACAAAAGAACAAGATCTCCTTCAGAGAAGACACGAGGTTTAACATGCTTGTCATATTGTGCCTTAACACGTTTCTTTTGGGCTTCGATTACCAAAGTAGCATCACGGCGAGTCTCGTCTAATCGCATCAAATACAACAGATGTTCCTCTTCGGAAAAAGTATTAGGTAAGAGATCTACATCTAGCTTCAAAGATGGTATTTCACATTCTATTGGCAGAATGGATTCCATGCCATAAACTAATCGAAAAGGCATGAATCCCGTGGCAGACTTAACAGATGTCCGATACGCCCACAATGCCGAAAATAACATTGTGTGCCAGCTGATTTTATGGATTCCTATCATCCGTCGAATCATATTTATAAGAACCTTATTAATGGCTTTGACCTGGCCATTAGCCTGTGGATAATAGGGTGTCAAGCTATCATGACGAAGGCCCAACTTTTCCATGAGTTCAGACATCATATTCTTTCTAAAATGACTACCGTGATCGGTAACGATAGGCTGAGGAACACCAAAATGAGTGATGACATGGTTGAAAAGAAATAATGTTGCAGTCTTCCCAGTATTATCGAATGTCGGCATTGCCTCGGCCCACTTAGTAAAATAGTCAACAGCTACAATAATATAACCATGCCCCCCGGCCGAGTGAGGGTGACATGTCATGAAATCAATGCCCCATTTAGCGAATAGACCTACTGAAACTACAGGATGAAGGGGAGCAGGATGCGACCGAATCTTCTGATTATAGGTCTGGCAGGCATGACACTTCTGAACAGTAGTAATGCAGTCATGGAATAAGGAAGGCCAAAAGTAACCTGTACATAAGATTTTCTGGGCAGTAGCATACCCAGACATATGACTTCCACATGCTCCTGAATGGCAGTCATTCAAAGCTTTCTCAGCTTCTTCAAAAGTTAAACAATGTCGAAATACAGAGTCAATGCCTCGACGGTAAAGAGTATCGCCGAGGATAATATAATGACGTGCTTGATAACGGACGTGACGTCGTTCGGCACTAGACAAAGCAGGCCTGAAAGTTTGAGTTTGGAGATATATAATGATATCTCCATAGAAAATATCATCGGTACTTATAAGGAAAAGTGATTCGTCAGGTAACGAATCTACTGCTACTTTTTTCGTTGCAGTGTGGGGAAAATCACAAATCAACTCAGCGAAAACTAGGGATTTCTTCGACGTGGCTCGATCGAATTCCAAATCGAACTCTTGGAGAATGACAATCCATTTGGAGTACTTGCCCCCCAGCAATTGACGAGTCAATATATGTTGCATGGGGTTACAATGTGGAATCACTGTAGTTTTCCTGGCGAGAATATAATGACGAAAACATTGAACTGCTTGGACAACAGCCAAGGCCAGCTTTTCAACATGTTGGTATTTAATTTCCGTGGAAGTTAAACTGTGACTCAGGTAATATATAACATGCTCATCGTGGGAATCATCCTCTTGAACGAGAACCATGCCGATAGTATACTCGGACGCAGCTAGATAAAGAAAGTAATCCCTACTATAATCAGGAGGGAAAAGAAGAGGAGCTTTCGTGAGGGACAACTTCAAGGCTTCAAAAGCATCGTTAGCAGTTTTATCCCATACAAACTCTGAACCTTTCTTTAGAAGACGTGTAAAACCTCGAGTAATCTCAGCATAATTCGGGATGAAGTGACGAAGAAAGTTTTCTTTCCCCTACAAACTTTGTAACTGGAGCAAAGAAGAAGGAGGAGGGAGATTAAGAATCACCTCGACCTTGATAGGATCGACCCAGATCCCATGGCGTGAAACAATAAAACCGAGGAGACAGTCGGATTCTACGCAAAAGACACATTTATGAGGATTTAAGCGAATGTGATAGAATCGACAACAAACAAAAATTGCTCGGAGATGATTAGGGTGATCGACTCGACGTAAAGAGTGAGCCGACAAATCATCCAAATAAGGTTGAACAATATGCTTAATATCATGAAATGTGTAAGACATAGCATGTTGGAATGTAGCACCTGCGTTCTTCAGACTGAAGGGGAGTTTCTTGTAGGTGAAATTACCCCAAGGACAAATAAAAGCCATTTTATGTTGGTCCTCAGGAGCAATATTGATTTGATTATAGCCGGAAAATCCATCCATGAGGGAAAAGATTTCACTGCCGGCACAGTCATCGACGATCTGGTCAACGAAGGGGGTTGGAAAATTGTCCTTTGGACAAGCTTTGTTGATATCCCGATAATCAACACAAACGCGTATACTACCACCTTTCTTATCGATCGGAACTGGGTTGGAAACCCATTCTGTCAACGCCAATGGATAAATAAAACCGGCTTTAAGAAGTTTTTCAACTTCAAGTTTAATGGCTGCCGCTTTACGTGGATGGAAAGGAAGGAGGCACTGTCGGAATGGTTTAGCTCCGAGGTGTGTCTTAATTTCATGGACCACAATAGCGGGGTCAATACCCAGCATCTCTTCGTAACTCCAGGAAAATATATCATGAAATTCTTTAAACAAGGAAGTATAAGTGACAATTTCTTCGGGAGAACACGAAGCTCCAATATGAACATTCTCGACTATTCCAGGTTTCACTGAAATATCTATGGGTATCGTGGGTGAAATGTTACTAAGGTTCCCTTCCGCGAACACATCTCGTGTATATTGGGAAACCGTGGATATAACCACAATGGTCGACGGAGTCGAAATCCGCTGATAATTCTCAAGAGTCTGTTGTTACAGAAACAATATGGAACGATGATGCCCATCATCCCAAGGGGTGTCTTCCATAACGAACATGATCATCTCATCAGTGGGGAAGATGACACGGAAAGGATCAGGAGACAACTCATCAAAAGAAGAAGTAGGAAGGATTGTCGATTGAATGGATTGATAAGTAGACTCAACCGGACTTAACGGCATAACGTCGCCGAAACGAACATGATCTCCAAGATCCGGGACTATCCAAGGGTCAACAGACACAGGAAGTTCATGAGGTATAGTAGAGATCATATTAATGGAAGCAACTAACGGGTGTGGAATATCGAGTGGTGGTGGTATGGGAAAAGTACCCATTACGAAGAGTCTTTTAAAAGACCGACTCCAACATTCTCATAACCCGGTGGGGTTTTAGCAATGAACGGCACGTTGCCAACACGAGTATCGGCATTAAAGAAGGCAAGTTGATCAACCGTAACCACTTTTCTCTGGTGAGGAAATCGTACAACACGGAACAGGGTTGACACAACAGCACGCATAGAATTGACCCAGCTACGTCCAAGTAGAAGATTATAATCGAGGGGAGTATCGAAAACTTCCACTTCAACCGAGATGGTCTTACCTTCGAGAGTGACAGGCAACGACAGAAGAACGTCGTAAGGCTTAAAACCAGAGCCGTTAAAGGCTTGCAAAGTGTTTTTTGATTCCTGTAATGGGGGAGAGCCAATGGATTTCCAACAAGTAAAAGACATTACGCACGTAGAGGCACCCTCATCAATAATAGTCCGACAAATGCTCTTGTCGACAAAAACAACTTGTATTTGAAACGCAAGTTGTGGGGGTAACCTTGGAACATTATCATCCAAGTCAAAGACTATCAAATTTGTATCCGTGGAATCAATTCCACCTATGGCTTTCAACATAGCCCTTCATTGTGCAAGACAAGGCTGAAGGACTTCAAGGGCAGACATCGCTGAAGGTGCTTGGGTCAGATCTTCTACAATACTGTAGTTCTGGGCCGCACATGCATGAGGATTGAATGCCGATTTCTTAACGACACCTTTTGGGGGTGGTCGTATAACTGTATCGAGGTTTGGTCATTTGATATGAAGAGGACCGTTTGTGGGTGGATTCGGTGGAGAGGGTTGTACCAGATCAGGAGGTAAGTCGTCAACCTTCTCCTTAGAAGGAGTATAGTCTTTAGCTCTAGTGGTAAGTGCAACATTGTCTTTCTTTGAATCACCGGTGCACATCAAGACATAGGATTGTGTAGAAGTAGAGGGTTGGTCATGGATGACCAACAAAACCTATTGTTGAGACGGGAAGGGTTGAGACAAGACAACCGACGTAGAGGGTTTCGGCGTTCCTTGAAGGAACTTGTTAACTTCAGCACGTCTCGAACAATCCTTCATGTAGTGATCGTCACCACAGATAAGGCAAGGGTAGCGTGGTTTGTGCTTATCCTGATCTTCAACAGGAGTGGATTTGGTTTGCTTAGTCTGATTATTGTTTTTACTCTCCTTATTCTTGCCTCTCCCTTTCTTGGATTTTTTTTTACCGATCGACGTAGATTAAATAACGTTCACTTCAGAGGTTTTACTGGCAGGAGGAGCAGGAGACGGAGCACTTTGAACATTAGAAGTATTGGATTTTGGGGTTGTAGTTGAAACGGAATGTGAGTGGGTATGAGTGGTCCCAATCACACCATCTGCTGCATGCGAGGCAGCTGGAGCAGTAGAAGTGCTGGAAGTACCAGGACGAGGTAAATCAGGTAATAAGGTGTAAAGTGTTCCCGTTTGCAAATAAACGAGATCAAGATACTGAGTGTGACTTATATCCTTCTCTTCTGTAACAACACCGCCCATAGCAATGTCTTTACCAATCTCATTCACAAAATATTTCATGAACCATTCGGCCAATAACTGATCAGGGAGTTCAACTTTGATGAGACGTCGTCTCCTTCTCCACTCATGTATATGGTCCGAGATATGAGTACCTTTCGTTTGTTTAAAATAGGTCAATATCTCAGTCCCAGTATCGTAATGGATCGGTAACTGGTAATGTGTGAGGAAAACCATGGCTAAGGTGTTAAAATCAGAAAAGAAACCTCGTGGTAACTCAATGTACCACTTCGCAGCTGAACCAGTAAGGGTTCATTGAAAAAGATGCAGCCGAATGGAGTCATCCATCAATGAGTTGGATGAACACCATAAATGAAAAGTCATGACATGATTGTTGGGATCCTCTCCCGCCTTACCATCGAATTTCAGAATATCTGATGGGAGTTTAACAGGAATAGCGGGCCATTGGGGAGAGTGACGAATAGGATCATTTAGAATCCTAGTCAATTCTGGAAAATCCAAGGTAGAAAGAAAAGGCAACTGTCGGTTTACTTGCGGATACTGATGGATTTGGGGTGGAAGCCCTGTCGGCAGACCAGTAGCAGCATAAGCAGACTGTCCATAGAGGGAAGCTCCGGGTTGGTTCGGTGGTGGTTGGATAGGGTAGTAGCCCCAAGGATTGTAACCTTGAGTTTGGGCAGGGGCCTGAGATTGGGAAGTTTGACCCGAACCCCAAATAGGATTAGTCACACCTGGATATGGTTGGCCTACAGGAGGGACTGTTGGTTTCCTCCCAGCAAGAGGTATGTTTCGTAAAAGCTGTTGCCAATACTGGGCCAACTCAGGAGGTATGTTTTGTCCAAAAGGGGATGTTGGTCCCCCTACCATAGGTATAGTTCCACCCGAAAGTTGTGTACCAACTGTAGGTTGTGTGGTAACTGCGTTGTGTCCGAGAAAAGGAAAAGGAAAAGTACTACCCGGTCCACCAACAGGAACGTGCAAGTTTGGTGCAACAGTTGGGATAGTGCTACTAGCATTAGGATTTCCAGTAGGAAACTGAGGGAGTGTCGGGATGAAACCGGGAATAGGATGCCCAGGAAATTGAGGACCACTGGGAGAACCAGTTGGGGTTTGTGGAGGCATTGGATGAGAAACATTCAATAAAGGATTCAACGCATGGTAACCAGAGGGTAAATTTGGGTTAACCTCAGGAGGTCGCTGGGTATTGATAGGGGCAAGAGTAGTTGCAGGAATCTAGGTTTGGACATTCGTAGTAATCGCGAGATGGGCCATCTCGGGAGGGAGAAAAAAATGATAAGTGGTAGTCTCTGGTGTAGTTTCTGGTTCAGGAGACACAGGAGGGTTGATTTCATAGACAGGAGGAGACTCAGTACCAAACAGGACTCCTCGAAAATCACCCAACCAAAAAGGATCTTGGCCTACTACATCGTGAGAAGGCCCAGGGGTTGATTTAGAGGTTGTAACAATGGTTTCTTCTGGAGGATCGAATCGTCCAGCAGGTCGTTCACCACGATGAATGCGATAGTCCTCTATAGTATTGGTAATTCGAAAATCAGCAAGAGGATCAGTGGGTTCTACTTTTGGAGGTGGTGTAAAAACTTCTGGGATGTCATTGATGTCCATGTGTGGTAGAGTAACAAAGGGAATGTCACCCGGACGAGGAGAGCCCTCAGGGGTACCCTCAGGTGTTGTTGTATGCAAAGGTTGTGAAGTTTCCGGATGTTCCGGAGACAAACCTTGCATCCTACGTGAACGTCGTGGGGGAGCAATTGTAAACAAGTAACAAACTCCCCAACGAAAATCCTATGATCAACTACGAGAAACAAATAGCACACACTAGTAAACAAAATCTAGAAGCAATCACCAAGCAAACATTACCTTCTAATATTGAAGCCACTAGTTGGTGATGAAATCCAACGTCGCAACAACGAGGCGAGAAGGGGCGGGGCTAAGGTGGAAAAATTACGTTGACGACCTGCTTAACAGACTTACACCCTGGTGCAAGCTCCCACACATAATCGTGGGTATACCCTCCAAGGAGCCCGAGTGAGTTTGATCAACGTCGATTCCAGGTACCGTGAATACTTTCCCCTCCACAATCACCTTGGGTAAGTACCTAGAGAGATAGGCCACTAAGGTCACCACAAACAACAATACTGCCTGGGGAAACAGTCGTCAGTCCGATCCACATGCAAGGGCAGGGTATCGAGCCCAAAACCAACTCAAAGGCTTCCACTCA
>JASDQU010101130.1:466600-486821 GCA_032191745.1 Picea mariana | reverse complement strand
TAGCACCTCCCTACCACCCTGGATTATGAATATGAAATATTGAAACCTATTACAGTGATATAGTGTTCAATAATGGCTTACCAGTCTCATCACTGTTCTTCTGCATTTCATTGCTATGTCTGCCTCAATGCCTTCCTGCACACCTGACTTGTGCTATCTGTTCTTCTACCTTTTATGCTCTGTGTGCCATGTCCATTCACTGCACAGTTCTTCTTCTTTTCAATTTAGCTGCTGCACTTCCCTCCTCCTTCACACATGAATCACATTCAACAACAGCAACCACAGCAACTCCAACAACAACCGCATCTCTTCTATGTACCGTGTATATATAAATTCTGTGCATCTTGTGCATGCAATATTCTCCATTCCTCTGCATGATCATACCACTCCAATCTCCTCCACATCTCAAGTGCTCTGAGTGATCATCATCGTGACTCTTCAGCTTCTCTGGCAGTTCAACCCCTGTGTCTATCATCACTAGGTGTTATGCCGAGATTCCTTTTTCTCTCTGGAAATTGATACTCTTTGTCTTCTCTATTACAGTCAAGCTCATCCTTTCTATTTCAGTTATGAGCTCCAACCCTCATCCAGATATCAATTTCCTTCACGAATCATCTTCATTCCATCAGCAGATTCCATGTAACTCTTCAGCTCCTATGGAAATCACAAAGAAGTCTCTTCGCATCCTCTGGTAGAAACCATCAATGGTTTCTAGTAGTTACACTATGAGGATCAACATTAGCCCTCCGATCATTCTCATGTTCACCTCCATCGTTGGATTAACTCTGATGAGTTCTTGCGTTACATACCCATTTCGCACTTTCGCAATTCAGAGATTCTGCGATGAGACATCTTGAGTCTCCATGTCACAAGTTCTGAAACTATGAAATGGAGATTTTTTGTGCTAGATCCTTCCTTTATATGACCATTTCTATGACCAAGAACTTGTTCATAATGTTCTTTTCATGATTTCACATTTCTCCTTTTTGTTAATTCCATTGTGAAGTTTCTCGACTTTCCAAGTCACGATCCCCGAAATGTCGAAAGGAAGCTTGTTTGCACATACTATTCTCTTCATCTCTTCAATAGTGTGACCACCAACTAATACCACACACTTATGAATAAAGCACTTTCACAATTTCACATTTCATGAATCTGGAGATGAGGCATATCGGCTCTCCAAGTCGCGATCCCCGAACTTGAAATGGAGCTTATCTGAACTGACTCCTTCCCTTCTCATGACCACCGGCGATGAACACAGGTTGTGCCAAAAGGGCGCTTCATATTTCGTGAGTTTATAAACTTCATCGAGTCTGATCGATGGTTGAAATCTCCATAGATCCGACGGTCCAGATCTTATCACGATATCGCATCTCATTGTTCCTTATATGGAGGTTCTCGTCACTCCAAGTTGCGATAGGAGAAACTCCGAGATGGATCTTAGATCGACGGTCCACGTTCTTGGTGAATTGATGGTCTAGATATTATCATGAATTCTCATCTCGTGGTTCCTTATATGGAGGTTCTTGTCACTCCAAGTCGCGATAGGCAAAGCTCCTAGATGGAGCTTAGATCAACGGTCCAGAACCCTTGGTGATCTGACGGTCCATATCTTATCATGAGTTCACATGTCACGATTCCTGTTATGGAGGTTCTCGTCACTCCAAGTCATGATATGTGAAACTTCGAGATGGAGATTTGACATTCTCTGATCTTCTACCATGCGTCCCTCTTGGATCAATGGTCAAGATTTTATCAGGACTTCGCAACTCCACAAGCCTTCATTGTGCCTGATCAATGGTCCATATTTGGCCTCGATCTAATGGTTGAGATTATTTCATGATTTCTCATATCATGAAGTCGAGAAGTTAGGGAACCCTATTCCTTTGACTTTCCAGTCAGCGACATGATCTTCCACCATGCGTCCTCTTGATCAACGGTCCACGACTATCCCCGATGGATGACCAGGATTCCTTCACAGTTTTAGGGAGTTGGATGACTCTTGGACTTATCTACCTTGCAGCTTCACCATATCTAATGGTTATTGAGTCTTCATAGATACCTCAGATCCTACGGCCCAGATCTTCTCGCGATTTCGCCAATTCGCGATTTTGCTGCTTTGCGATTTCATCCACCTTCGCGATTTCGCCGCTTCGCAATTTCGTCCACCTTGCGATTTCGTCACTTCGTGATTTCACCTCTTTGGTGGTGAAGTGTTTAGACACTTCAACTCCCAATATCCAAAATTCTAAAATGGATTTTACTCTTCCATTATCACTGCGTTGTTGATCATGCTGATATTTTCCATCATTGTTCTTGCCATCAATGACAAGCTTACTCCCAACTGTAAACCTTCCAATAGTATACCCATGATTATGTTTGGGAGCTTGCACCAAGGTGTAAGTCCATTAAGAAGGTCATCAATGTAACTTTTCCACCCTAGCCCAGCCCCTTCTTGTCTCGACTTCATGACATTGGATTTCATCACCAACTAGTGACTTCAAAATAGGAAGGTCTTGTTTTCTTATTTTGGATTCCTAGATTCTACTAGTGAGTGTTGTTTGTTAACATAGTTGGCCATAGAGTTTTTCCCTAGAATTTTTGGTTCGGCCAACATTAACCATCCACGTCGTTCACGTAGGATGCGTGGATTACCTCTAGAATATCCAGAAGTTTCTCAACCCTTTCCCCCTAACCCATTGGAGGACTCTCCTCAATAGAGTGAGATCCAAGACCACATACCTTCACAGTCAGAAAGGACCGATTCTCTAGAGAGATTTCAGGTTGTTTCTGACCCTCTAGAAGCTTTCTGCCTACCTCTTGGATACGAGAGACATATTCTCTGACTCAATTCGTCCAGATAACTTGTTATAGATACTTATGTATTACCTCCCAAAAAAAATTCCGACCTTAACGAGGATCCTTATTGGACCACTTGTTGTTGGGAAAAACACCCTATGGACTAGCAAATTAGGGTCTGACTTTGCATGCATATTTGACCGGATAGAAGATAATTTTTTACCTACATCCCAAGATTTAAACTCCTTTTTCTCAGTAATTGCATGGAAAAGGACCACCTACCTTATTACCAGTGTTCGATGTAGATCCTCCGTCGTGCTTGATTACTTGTTTGTGATGCTCCTTCCAAAGATGACCTGCACTCAAGACAAACAACAACTATGAATGCATGCTACTTCTATACTCAAGGGTTAGAAATCAAACATAAACCAATCGAATCATAGACAGCTCATGAATTGGGATGGGAAAAGCATTCTTTTTATTACATAAAGTGAAACAACTTACAAAAGTTGAGACCGGCCACCACTCCTTGAACCTGATCCTGGGCTCCTCTTCTTCTGTCCTTCAACTGCTTTGCATTAAATCTCCTTTGGCATGAGGAAAGGCTAAAGGGTTGGGACAATGGAATACGTAAATGGGCAGATTTTCTTTGATATATTTTTTCCTCCTCCAAATGGTACCCCTACCCCTTCTTTTATAGGCTAGAAGGAGCTAGGGTTTTGGACGAACCCTTGGCCATGCATGGCCGGGAGTTTCAGTTAACTGACCCATAGCTTTTTGTTTCATCAAAAACTTTCCTTTTTTTCGTGCTTTGGTAGGTACACGTGGTCTGTTGTGAGTCAGCCAACGTGTACACGCGTGCAGTAATGAGTTAGGGCGCGTGGGCCTTTACACAAGAGGATTTTCAAAGAGTTGTTCAACAGAGTTTTGACAAAGAAGGGATATGAGTTGGCCTGATGCCAGGTAAGCATGTGTGGTGAAATCTAGGGTTATAACAGATGCCCCCTAATGTGTGAGGTCAGAAGAGCATCTAATGGTCGAAATACATTACAAATATTTACTGATGTGCCGAACAATTGAGCCCATGGATCAGAAACCAGGAGGTGTTGTCTGCAAAATAACAAATGTCTCACTGAGGCGGGAATAACCATGCTCGAGATAAAATAGAACCATGGCTACCAATCAAATACACTGTAGATCCATGTCAAATAACTATAAAGAGTAGCCGTGAATAATAAACAGTGGAGCTACATCTCGAAATCATAAAGATATACATATAGAGTATCCATCTTCCAGAAACTGATTCAGCTTGATGGCTGGACTTCAGATCTCGAGAAATAACTTAAAAATCTTCTAAAACTCGGGTAGGAGTGTAATATGAGTGTACGACTGCACTTCCCAGAGGTCTTCGATGGCTCATCAGTCATGGACTTGATAATCTTAATGATCAGACTGAAGGCTTTAGTGATTTCGAACAAGGACTTGATTGGACGTTCAGGATGGTCAGGTATGCAGACAAGAGACATATTGCAAAGGGGATGACTCAAGCCTAGTGACAAACTTACCTTGGACGATATCACGACAAGTGATGAGAATCAGGCAACATATATGTTAATCATAAGTCTACGAAGCAGGAGTCAACACAAACTCTCCATATGTTTGGAAGAATAACCAAATGGTGGAGGACACAAATCTATATAGCAAGAAAAGCTTCCTAAGGTCATACTACATCCCATAATCTGATGAACAAATAGACAGATGTGCTTTATCCAAGGGTGACTCATTATGCTGCCAATAAAGAAAATACTTTTCCCATCCTCTTGTTGGGGTATATTTGATTTTTTTGTTCTTTTCGATAATTTTGGAAAAAGAATAAAGGAATATTATGTTACAATGGAGGAACGAGTACTGCAAACATACAAGCTCAAGGCACAAGGACAATACTGATGTTCTGGTGAAGTGATACTTGGGAAAAATCCTCCGGCAGCCAAAGGTGTTAAGACACAGAAGAAAATTGTCACAAGGCTGGTGGATAAGGTATGCAAATACGGTTGATAGAACACATAATGGTAACGTCCTTCGATGTAAGTTTAACGAGCCCAAAGAAGGTAAGCTCAGTGGTTTTTCATATTTAGAGAGTCTGAAAAAGAATAAAAGGAGACTTCGTTGGGGTATCTTTTTCGAAGATAGTCTAGTCGGTTCGAAAAAGGGGTAAACTAGCACCGATTAGACATCAATTCAAAACCATTTTAACGAGTGTGACAAGGACAAGATCACTCAACCATTTTTTCACTTTTAAGGAGTCTGAAAAAAGCTTAACTATGAACTCCGTCAGGAATATTCTTCTGGACCAATTTAACGAGTGTGAAAGAATAAGGTCACTCGGCAATCTTTTCAATTTTAGGGAGGCTGAAAAGAGCTTAACTATGGACTCCATGGGGGTTTCTTTTTCGTAAATTTAGTCCCTCAGGCCTGAAAAAGGAATAAAATTATACCTGAGAGTACTCTTCTAAAGAATGGGAATTCAATAGAGTATACCTTTATTCGTACAGTTGACCGTCCAGACCGAAAAAGGGGTAAACTACCACCGAAAAGAGGTGACTTCAAATTTCAGTTTAACGAGCATGAAAGGCCACAAGATCACTCGACAATCTTTTAATTTTTAGAGGGTCTGAAAAGGGATTAAAAGGAGACCCGTTATTTTTGGGAGTCCTGAGGGTGAGACAAAGAGCGAAAAATAATCATGCAAATGAGGCTCAAACTCATATTCAGGAAAGACTATATGGACTCCCAAGCCTACAGTGTTTTTAGAAATGGCATGGACACCATAATGCAACCAGGACCTACCTAGGGCATCCATGTTCTGGTAAGCTCTACCGCCAAGTTGTGACACTTCTAAAGACAATATGATGGTTTCGTGTCACAACCTGATGGGATCGATCCTATAGCAGAGGAAAAAGACAACGAGGTGCAAAAGTTAGGGTGGTAACCTAACCTATATGCTCAAGTTGATTTTTGAATTTTTTTATGACCCGTCAATATTTTCTCAAAACTCAAAAAAAATTGTTCCAATACTCGATCAAATCCCTCCCATATAACTTCTAAATCACTCTAAATGATTTTTGGTATAAAGAAACTGATAAGGGAGGCCCAAAAAGTGACAAAAAGAGGCCAAAAAGTCTATAAATAGAAGCTGGCAGCTCATTATCACCATTGTTGATTTGGAAATTGACTTTGGAGACAAAAGACCCCCTTTGCCAAAAACAGTGATTCTGGGAGCTACAGTGGATGAAACGAACTTCTGCTTGGACCAAATAAGTACAAACTCCCTTGTATAGCTATTCAATACTTCAATTTCGGTTTTTAGTTTGTTTTTTGGGTGGGCGTCGACCTTAAAAAGGTCATCCCTAGGTACAAGCAGGCTATCTCTGGATAGGCCACGTGTACATTTGGGCAGAGTAAAGTTTGCTCACGTGTACACGCAACTGTTGCCTCTACAGCTTGCGTGTACCCCCCCTTTTGTAGTGAAAAGAAAACCAAAAGCAAGTATTGACCCTCCTTCACCTTGTTTTGTTGGCAGGATGTATGTCCAGTGGAGGGAAAGGGAGCATGAGGCAATTAGTGAGTTGGTTGCAGCAGATCCGAATGTTGTGGCTGTGTTAATGCAATGTGGTTTACTAAAATTCTTTCTATGTCCATTTATGAGCGCACAACCAAGGCTACTGAATGCCTTGATTGACTACTGGCACCCTGATGCAGAGGCTTTTATGCTAGAGGGGCAATCACTAGTGCCCACCACCAAGGATATCTACTTTCTGACTGGCCTCTCAAGGAGAGGGGAACCAGTCAACTTTCGGACGTTTCCGGCAGGACCGAGCAAGATCTTGGAACTGATAACCGAGCATTGTGAGGATGGGACTGACTGTGTGGGCTCCCAGGTACCTATTAGTAAGATTACTAGCTTAGCGTTGTAGACTATATTGTTACTGATTGGGCAGATTACTGACTCAGCAGCCTTGCATGAGGCGTCTCACGCACAGATGAACTGTGCCATCCAATGCTTGAATGCATATATCTTTGACTAGAGTACCACACTACTTGAGTGCATGAAGAGGCAATTGACATGTTGCTGACAGTGGACACAGAGGAACTTCGGGTTCAGGACCATCTTGTGTTCATTCTTTTTTGAGAGAGTTCTGATTTTTAGTCCTCGAGTTGTAGTACGAGGACATCAGGCCTCATTCCCTGTAGTGTGTAGATGGGCAGTATTACTGCCGTGACAGAGTGGTGGAAGGATCGTTGATTCCTTCAATGATGATTTATTTGTGTGGCTGTCATGACAAATCCCTGTGATTGAGAACTACCCATATGCAGGGATAGATTTTTCTAGAGATCCTGAAATACACGTGCCTCCTAGTGAGGAGCGAGGGGAGATGGGTAAGTCTCCACCTTTGTAGTTTTTTTTTTTGCATATGTATTTTTTATGTCATTTTTGTTATATATATCATTTTTTTGTATGCCAGAGTATTTGACGGATAAAATTTTGTTGCATGCAGATGTGGGACCCATGCAACCTTCCAATTATGCATGGAATAGGCGTTGCCATGGCCAAAAGTCGCGGCTGCTGCCGCTGAGGGAGAAGCAGTAGCAGGAAACCTCCCAGCCGGAGAGGCCAAGAGGGTCCTTAGATGAGTTGAGCAGAACTTCACTGCGCTCACTCACACTGTCCCAATGGCAGAGATAGAGGACCTGCTGCCATCCATGCAGCCTCATGTAGTGGGGGCACCTCGGACATGGGTCCGATTGGTTAGGCGTTTAGCCCATGCTGTGGATGATTATAACAGGGCCCATAGGCCTTGAACCTACTTAGACTTTTTATATGCCACGAGCACCTACTTGTATATATTTTTTGAGGGCATAAGCCCGGTGACTTGTTACTATTCCCATTTTTGAGGTGCTTGCGTCCATCTATGTACTCTGGTTATTTTATGATGTTATATATGGTTTTTATCTTTTGTGTCTTATGGATTCTGTGTGCAAAAATGTATTTACATGTTTATGCCAAAGTTCTTTCATATGTGTGCAAGATGACAACCTAAGATTTGATTAGCTAGAGTATCTGTAATTTGGTTTAATCTCTTAGGAACATGAAAATATGTAATATAATCAAAGTTTCGTTCTAAGAGACGTACCCTCAGGAATCTTCGGTGTGAAGTTGGATCATGAACCCGGTATACTCTATTTAGCTGGGACACAACCAGTTGAGCGTCGAGATAGACCCAGAGATGAGAGATACCCAATGACAAGGTGTCATGAAGAAACTCAATAACTGCATTATACTCGGTGACATTATTTGTGGTGTCACCTAAGCATATACCTTCAGAAGATAACAATTGGCCCTGAGGTGTAAAGATTACCCAAGCTGCGGAGGCAAGCCTCCACGTGTGTCGACTAGCACCATCTACATACCCAATGAACACCTTGGAATCACTTGACATCTGCCATATTGACGAAAGATAACATCAATGACACGTCCATAACACTTAAAAGAAACTTAAAAAGTAATAGTACAAAGACTATACATATGTTACAAAAATTTACCCACAGTGACCTGTCTATGAGTAATACTTCTTGAAGTAGAGCCCATTTCTAGGCTCCGCCAAAGCATTCCCTTCAAAATCATCCAAATGATAAGCACCCTTTTTTAATACTTCTTTTACAATGAAGGGTCCGAACCACATGGGTTTAAACTTTCCTACTCCTAGGGGGTCCTTGTCTTGGTCATAGACTAGGACAAGGTCGCCCTCAGAGAAAATCTGAGGATGAATGGACCTATCATATTGACACTTGACCTTATGTTTGTGAGCCTCATTGGCCAGAGCTGCATCGTGACGCTGCTCATTGAGCTGTTCAAGGTGTACTAACCATTCTCCAAGCGGAGAAGTGTCTGGCAATAATTGAACTGCCAATTTTAGAGATGGGATCTGACATTCGATGGACAAGACTGCCTCCAGCCCATAAACAAGTTGAAAAGGTGAGAAACCGGTTGCAGTCTTAATCGATGTTCAGTAAGCCCATAATGTCGAGTATAACATAAAATGCCAATTTGACTTGGCTGAGTTGATAATTCGCTGTAGAATAGTCTTAAGAGTTTTGTTTACAGCTTCCACCTACCCATTGGCTTGGGGGTAGTAAGGTTATGAATGCTCCTGCCGTAACCCAAGATTTGATGTTAATTCGGTCATCATTTGGTTTTGAAAGTGACTTCCATGGTCAATGACAATCTCTCTCAAGACGCTGAACCTTTCTATGATCTGGTTGAATAAGAAGAGAGTTGCAGTCTCTCCATCATCTTTAAACGTTGGCATAGCTTCGAACCACTTAGTGAAGTAGTCAACAACTACAATGATATAGCGGTGCCCCCTTGCTGACGGGGGGTTGCATGTAGTGTAATCAATCCCCCGCTTAGTGAAGGGACCAAATGTGATGACAGGAAACATAGGAGCGGGATGTGCCCTCATCTTCCGAGAGAAGATTTGGCACGGATGGCACTTCTTGACCGATTTGATACAATCTTTGATAAGTGTCAGCCAGAAGTAACCTGCTCATAGAATCTTCTGGGTTGTTGCCAACCCAGATAAATGACCGCCACAATCTCCAGTATGGCAATCGTTGAGCATGATGATGGCCTCCTCATGAGTGAGACATCGATGTAAGATGTAGTCTACACCGCTCCGATACAAAGTATCATCGAGTATGAGATAATTCTTAGCCTGATGGCGTATCCTCCGACGCTCATCATGAGAAGTAGAGGTGGGGCATTTCAAAGTCTGGATATAGATAAGTATATCTTCGTACCAGGGGTCTGAAGATGCAATCAAAAAAATATCTCCCCTGATAGGCGATTCCTCAGGCACAACGTCACCTGACTCAACTGGAAGTTCCGAAATAAGCTCTGTGAAGACCAATGACTTCTTGGAATTTGCTGAAACGAATTCTAAGTCAAATTCTTGGAGGATGACTGTCCATCTACTGATTTTTCCGCCTATAAATCATCATGTCAACATGTACTCAAATGGATTCACGACAGCAATGACGGTGGTCTTGCGAAATGGAACATAATGACGAAACCATTGAACAGCATGAACTATCGCCAACGCAAGTTTTTCGATATGAGAATAATTGAGTTCTGGTCCTATGAGGCCTCAGCTCAGGTAATAGATCACGTATTTGGAGAACGAATTGTCTTCCTAAACTAAAACCATGCCAATGGTTGACTCTGCGACAGCCATATATAATAAGAAATCTTTGTTACAGTTAGGTGGTTGTAGCAGAGGTGCGGTTGTGAGGGCATGTTTTAATGTGTCGAAAGAGCATTGAGCGGCTTCATCATAGAAAAAGGGAACGTCCTTCTTTAGCAAACGCATAAAGCCCTTGGTGATTTCGGCATAGTTGGCGATGAAGCATCGTAAAAAGTTTTCCTTGCCTTGTAGACTCTAAATTTGTAGGATGGTGTGTGGGGGGGCAACTGGATTATTGCCTCCACCTTAAGAGGATCGACCATGATCCCTGTTGTTGATACAATGAATCCTAACAAATGTCCTGACGTTACACATAAGTTTCACTTGTTTGGATTCAAGTGAATCCTAAAGTAGCGACAATGTTCAAAGATTAGTCTAAGGTGTGTAGGATGATCCGTTCACTTGCGAGAGAGGGGTGCTAAATCATCTAGATAGGCCTCGACTATATGCTTGAGGTCATGAAAAGAAAAATACATGGACCACTGGAAAGTGGCTCCAACATTTTTAAGGCCAAAAGGCATATTACGATATGTGAATGTACCCCATGGACAAATGAATGTCGTCTTGTGCTGGTCTTCGGGTTTGATTTGGATTTGATTATATCCCGAAAAACCATCCATGAATGAAAAGGCTTCACAACCGGCACATTCATCAATGATTTGGTCAATGAATGGTGTTGGAAAATTATCTTTGGTACATGCACAGGATTTGACACCCATTGAGTCAAATGGATAGGATAAATAAAACCTACCTTTAGCAATTTCTCAACCTCAATCTTGATGGCTGTTGCTTTCTTGGGATTGAATGGACAAATTTTTTGTCAAACAGGCTTGGCATCACAATACGTTGTGATTTCATGTTCAATTATTTTCGGATTGATACCTGGCATTTCCTCATAAGACCAGGGAAAACCATCGCGGAATTATTTGAAAAGATCCATGTAAATTTGAATCTCTTCGAGGGAGAAATCCACAGCGCCAGGGTTTTAGGAGATGTTGATGGGTATAGTTTCAGCGATAGTCGCCATATTGCCCTCAGCATAAATTTCCTACATAGCTAAGAGATTAATAGGACATGGTTGATCTCCCGTCATGGTAATGGTGAATTCTCTTGCTTCAATTCGGCTTAACTCTGGGAGAAAATATGATCTGTGATGAAGATCTTCCCAAGGTTTGTCCAGACTAGTCATTGCTTTGATTACTACTTCTTCAGAAGGCAAGACTAATTCTAACGAATCGACGTTAGAGAGAGAACCCTGAGCCCAAATAAGCTCTAGAAATGGATCTAATTCTTGTGCAGGAGTCGGATCAGGGTTAGCTGAAGATTGTTGGACTAAAGAGTACAGTACCTTAGCGGCAGACAAGGGCATGGACATGCCTAAGTTCCCTATCTCATCCATCGTGGTTGATGGGGAAGGAAGAATCCAAGGATCCTAAAAGTAAGTCATGTGGAACGATGAAACTTGAAAAATCTCAACCTTATGGTGATTAGATACAAATTTGATATCATCGTGAGGAGGTGGGAAATCGAAAGTACCCATCAATGATGGACATAAACCAACTCCTACGTTAACGACACCTGGTTGAGGATTATCAATCATCGGGACCGTGGATGCCCCCAAAGCTGGGTCAGGTCTGGAGAAAGACAATTGATTGATTGTCACTATCCAGCCCTCATGTGGAAACAACAATACTCAGAAAACTGTAGCAACCACAGCTTGCATAGCATAAGTCAAACTCTGTCCTAACAAGAGATTATAGTCGAGGGGAGCATCGACTACCTCTACTTCGACACACACAATTTTCCCTCCTAACTGCACAGGGAAAGAAGAAATGATGCCATGTGGTCGGAATGAATGATCGTCGAAAGCAGTGAGGAGAGTAGGTGATGGAGACAAAATAGGTTGGCTGATGGCCTTCTAGCATGATAATGACGTAATGCATGTCGAGGTGCCCTTGTTGACCACCGTGTGAAAGATATTCCAAGTAAAAGTTTTCGTGGGATGAGCCACTACTATCTGAAACGCTATGTGGTAAGGCATATGAGTTTTTAATTCGATTGTATCTAACATGATGGTGCCCGGATTACAAGTCTCAGTAGAGACCAAAGCGGTTAACAAGGCTTTCCTTTGAGCAGGGCATCTTTGGAGGACCTCCAAAGCAGACATCGCACAAGGGGTTTGTGATAAATCCTCCACCACAGAGTAATTTTGGGTGGCCCTTGCATTTGGGTTGTGAGAATATTTTTTAAATGCACCCTTTGGAATGTGTGTCATTGTTTCTCCCATCTCTTCCTCTACAGATCGNGTCATTGTTTCTCCCAACGTCTTCTCGATCTGTAGAGGAAGAGATGGGAGATCAACTTCTTTACCCTTCTCAGAAGCGCTTGGTTTACTATAGTCGTGCACTCTAGTTGATATGAAAGCATCACCCCTAACCATATATACATTCATGGATGAGGGATTGTTTGGAGGCGGGCAGGTTTCTTGGCTACCCCCTTCTGTGCTTGTAGAGGCTTGAGTGAGATTTTTCCCATGTTGAAATGGATTAGTCAACACTGCCTGTTGTTGTTGTGTGACGAACTTTTGGGCCTCTGCAAGTCGAGGACAAATATGGGTCAGGTGTTCTTCCATGCACAAGTTGCATGGATACCTCACCTTTCGTTTTTCCATGTTGTCCCCACCAGCATTATCAGTGGGTTTTTTATCCCCCTTACCCTTATTTCGTTTTGTTTTCTTCCCTTCAGGCTGCTGGGTGGCCTTTGGGTTAGTCGACTGCACAGAGTGTACTTCTGATGTTTGGGTAGGGGGAGCAGCCAAAGAAGTAGTTTGGCTGGTCATTGTGTGTTGTATGAATAACTGTTGCAACTGTTTTGTCAATTGCTTAGTTGGCTTAGTTTGTGCTAAACCAACAATAGCATCGGCATGTGGTCCAACTCTCTATCTAGTTTTATCCAGTATTGAATGTGGCACATCTGGCAAGATGTTGTATAATAAATCAGACTGAGAATAGATGAGCTCAAACTGTTGAGCCCTCATGATGGTATCCTCTTCGGAGAAAACTTCAGATGTTGCGACGTATTTGGATAACTATGGGACCAAAGACTTAAGGAACCACTCAAGCAGGAATGATGGTGGGACTAGTACTTTGATTAGACTCTTTCGACGTCTCCACTCTCAGATATGATTAGAGATATGGTCCGATGTTGTCTGTTCGAAATTGGCAAGTAGCTCTGTGCCAGCATCATATCTCACAGGTAACTAAAAATGGTTAAGGAAGGCCATCGCCAGTTCACCAAAAGAAGAGTATCTTGAGCGATCGAGCTCAATGTNGATGAGCACCAAAGATGAAAGGTAGTCACATGATCACCTGGATATTCATTAGGCTTGGCCTCGAACTTTGGAATGTCCAAAGGCAACTTCGTCGGCATAGGAGGCCAATGTGGATCATGAAAAATAGGATCATTTAACAACCTTGTCAAATCTAGCAAGTGTTAAGTCGCCAGGAATGGTAGTTTGGGTTGTTGCTGATAATATGGGAAAAAGGGTCCTGGAGTTTGACTGGCACGAGGTTGCCAGGAAAAGTTTGTCTACTGGCCCGAATTCTGGTAGAAACCATGGCCCTGACCAGCATAAGGATTTTGCATCTGTGGAGACATCACCAGCTGATTTCCTAAAAAGGACATAGAGTGTTGGGCATGCATTGTATTCGGAGGACTTTGGGAAGGATTACCCCATGTCAGTCCTGCGGGGAGAGGCATAGTAGTCTGTTCGGGGTTCCACTAACTGTTGAAAGAATTACCCCAGAACGACATTCCAGAGGAGGGAACAGATCCTTGTCCTGAATTCCAAGGTCCTGCTATGTGTGCCCCCTGTGCAGGAATAGTACCCTATGTAGGAGTAGATTGTCCAAAAATTGGGTTGCCCCCAGATGGGAAAGCGGTTGACGATAAAGTGTTGTTACCAAACGTTTCATTCCAAGAAAATAGTGTTGAACCTACTGGCATACTGTGCGAAGGGGGTCCCTAACTCCCTGCTCCAAATAAACTAGTGTGTGTAGGTTGCCCAGTGGACTACTGATGCAGACCACCAAGCCAAGGGGACGAAGGATGGATAAGACCTCCTGTGTAAGGAAAAGAATTAAAAGGGACAGGAGTGCCCCCAAGGTGACCTTGCAAGGGAGGGATAGAGCTCCCTGCCCCTAGACCCAAAGTCTGTAAAGTGGGGTAGGTTAGTACAGGACTTGTTCCCGAACTAGGCATACCGTATGAAAACGGAGGGCCTGTCGCACTAGGTGTGAAGGGGGTTGTGGCTACCGCCATAGATGGGTTCGGTCCACTGTGTGACGTAGTTGCGACCAAGACCATGGTGGATCGGACCGACGATGGTAAGTTAGGAGATGAATCTCCTGTGGTGGCAACTGTGATGGGAATCGATGAATTCCCAGAAGGAGTAACAACATTTGTTTCCATTGCTGTGTGAGGCACTATTCGGCGTTCGTGAAATTGGATTGGTACAATAAACAGTTCCAAGATATCAGTGGTTGGGGTTTCAACCGAGCCAATATTGACGGTTGATTCCTCTGGGAGTTGTTCGAGCACAAAGGTTTGTAACCCGGTCGCTTCAAAAGACCCTTGTTGGTCTAGCTTCTGCCTTAATGGTGGCAGGGGTGGCTCCAGTGTAACCGGCGGCAGGCCAAGAAGCCTTCATGATCGATGGAGCTCAGGATCCTCCATTGTGTGAGAAGATCCAAGACACGCTAAGGTATTCTAAACATTCAAAAGTAACACACACTAAAAAAGAATCCCCTAAGAGATAAGACAAGCAATCGCTAAACTATTTGGAAGAACAGTTACAACAACCAACACTAGAGCAACTTATTGGTGCAAGTGCAACTCGAACATCGAATCACCCTCCAGGAATACTCTGCAAAGCATGGCCCAATTTCTGTCCTAGGTACCGCGGTATACCCCCGCAGTCACCTATGTATGTCCCTAAAAATATTGGCAACTAGGTTGCCAGCATGCGAACAATCACCAGGCGAGTACAGTTGAAAGTCGGGTAGACCACAATGAGCAGGGTATCGAGCCTGAAACCTGTCAAGGGTATCGATAGAAAATGGTCCAGAAGACAACTGAGGACCTCAAATGGATTCAAGACCCATGAAGCCCCATGGTAAATGCAAACGACGGAATCCCAAAACAAGCCCTCTATATGTGTTCTCCACTACGATTGGTACGGCTTTGGAGGGGTTATCTCCGCTACCTTTCCGCACGTGACCTCGTGTTTATCCCCTATGTTAGAGGGGGGTCCCAGATAACTTCCACGAAACTAGACTTAGACACTCCCTATCTCAGACTCCAATGTTTGGTTTTGAATGGCCTTGAAGAGTTTCCTCTCCAACCTAGTCCAAGGCCCTAATCCTGAACTAGTTTGTGAACCCTACAAACATAAAAGTCTAGTAGAATTTAAAATTAGCGTTGCTTTTAAGGCTTTGTATTACATCAAGGGGTATGAGGGTGAAACTGATGATGTGTAAAATATGAAAGCAATAAATGAATGAAAAAGATGGAAACAAAAACTTTTACGAAATGCAAAATTTCAACAACTTTTCACAAAGAAAGATTTTTAATTTTTCTAAGATTTTGGACAACAAACTCAAAAGAATTTCGCTCAACTACAAGCTACTTATGATCTAAGTGAACTGCAAAAAAATTATGAAATAAAAGACTTTTCCCTAGCTAATGATGCTGAAACACACTTTTCAACCAAAGAAGAAAATGAAAAGAGATTTTTTTTTTTATTTACGTGCTAGTAAAGAAAGAAAGGGAAAATACCGACAAGCAAAATACCAAGAAAAACAATTCTGGCTTAAAGTGTAGATCGCAAAGAATCAGATCAAAGAATCACACAAAGGAAATTGAAAAAACAATGACTCTCACGCTTGTCTAAAAACCATAAAACAATTTATTTATTTTTTTCTATTTTTCTGTCAACTTTTAACTGAGAAAAAGCAGGCTAAGGGTAAGATGAAGCCTAAGCTACTGATTGTTCAAACATAGATTCAAACACCTAAGAGGAATACTTCTTATCAAAGGAGGGGATGATTGCCCCACCTTGAATAAAAAGTAGCCTGTACAAACACGTTACTGTCACTCAAACAGCATGCGTGCAAATGCATGTTGACCAGAGACAGAGAGCGTGTACACGCAAGCTGACCTTGTACAGGCTGCGTGTATATCTAAATTCTAAGAAAAAATGTGAAAACAGGTAGTCCAGACCAGGAAGAGGCCTCTGGTATTGATAACCAGGATCCCTTACAGGCTTGGATACTCTTTCTAACAGAAAAAACGAATAATGCCAGGAAAAATAATAAGGAAAAAAAAGAAATCTGAGATAGG
This sequence comes from Picea mariana, assembly GCA_032191745.1. Lineage (NCBI taxonomy): Eukaryota > Viridiplantae > Streptophyta > Pinopsida > Pinales > Pinaceae > Picea > Picea mariana. The sequence continues at coordinate 470,322 of JASDQU010101130.1, read as the reverse complement.
ACTAAAATCAAGCAAGACTCAGACAGGATTCTAGAAAACCCGCCTGAGAATGTGTGATTCTGATAGGGAAGAGGAGGACTGCCTCTAAGGTTCTCTGAACTCCTACACGCTACTGCTATCTCTACAGCTAGCGTTCACACACGGGCTGTCAGAGGATAGGGCGAGGGTACATGCGTTCAGGCCTTCTTCAGGCCACGTGTACTTCTATGTGTCCCGAAAAATATAGTCAAGCAAAAGTCAGGGAAAGATGGTATAGAAAACCAGACTCCCTGCTAGCTCAGACCTTACAGAAATAAAATAAAAAGATAGGCAAAGAAAAAACCGAAAACCTAGTCTCTAAACTACCCAAAAAATAAAATAAATCCAGGAACCCTAAAGAGTATTCTCCCCGGTATGGTTGCCAATTCTGTTGTTGGGAAAAACACCCTACGGACTAGCAAATTAGGGTCTGACTTTGCATGCATATTTGACCAAATAGAAACTACTTTATTACCTACATCCCAAGATTTAAACCCCTTTTTCTCAGTAAATGCATGGAAAAGGACCATCTACCTTATTACCGACGTTCGATGCAGATCCTCCGTCGTGCTTGACTACTTGTTTGTGCTGCTCCTTCCAAAGATGACCTACACTCAAGACAAACAACAACTATGCATGCATGCTACTTCTATACTCAAGGGTTAGAAATCAAACATAAACCAATCAAATCATAGACAGCTCATGAATTGGGATGGTAAAAGCATTCTTTTTATTACGTAAAGTGAATCAACTTACAAAAGCTGAGACCAGCCACCGCTCCTTGAACCTGATCCTGGGCTCCTCTTCTTCTGTCCTTCAACTGCTTTGCGTTAAATCTCCTTTGGCATGAGGAAAGGCTAAAGGTTTGGGACAATGGAATATGTAAATGGGCAGAGTTTCTTCACTATATTTTTTCCTCCTCCAAATGGTACCCCTACCCCTTCTTTTATAGGCTAGAAGGAGCTAGGGTTTTAGACGAACCCTTGGCCATGCATGGCCGGGAGTTTCAGTTAACTGACCCATAGCTTTTTGGTCCATCAGAAACTTTCCTTTTTTCGTGCTTTGGTAGGTACACATAGGCTGTTGTGAGTCAGCCAGCGTGTACACGCATGCAGTAATGGGTTAGGGTGCGTGGGCCTTTACACAAGGATGTTCAAAGAGTTGTTCAATAGAGTTTTGGCAAAGAATGGATATGAGTTGGCCTGATGCCAGGTAAACATGTTTGGTGAAATTTAGGGTTATAACACCACTGACATCATTTAGAATCTGACTTCTAGACAAAACCCTCCCACCTGAGAGACAGGAGTTGACATACCTATCATTCCTGAACCACCTGAAACCTCTTACACGTTTACGATACCCTTAGATCACTTTAAAAATACAACGTGCTATTATTTTCCTGGTTTAGAAACCTTATCAGCTGATCCCATTTCAACCATCCCTCTTCAGCAGGCCCATTCCACAATGGTCCCAAACACTACGATTATTCCCGCCAGCAATACGATGGCCAACCAATCACCTATTGGCACACTGCTTTTATCTAGTTAGATCCCATCACTTCCTCTTGGGTATAATGCTTTGAACACCTCTATTCCCAATCCTACCCCAGTTCCATCTGTAATTTATGGAGTCTTCACTCTCCCTGGGCATAACGCTGCTTCCGGTTCTATTCCAACACCATCCCAGTTCCTTTCCAAAGGGTCCCTTCCACCTATTATAGGAGGATTCGGACCCAATGGCTCTACCACCATTGGAATGTCTACATCGTTATTCACTTATGGTTACTAGATTCCCACTAGGGAGAAATATAACCCTTGGGGGCATGCTCAATTTGGAGGTCAAACCTAAATTGGGGCATTATCCTTGCTCGGAGGACAACCCCCACTCAGAGGCTATAATCCACAGTATGGGCACAACATCCCTAGATCACTGGCCCAGTATTGGAATCATCTTATTCAATGGAATCCACAATCGTCTGAGGGGAAACAACCTCAAGTTGGCTCTTTCATACCCCCTAGTTCGGGCCAGGCATATCCCAGTTCTTCCAATACTATTTGGGGTTCGAATGTTCAATCTAATATTGCTTTTCAAGGGAACATCCCCACTCCGTTCAACTCTGTGATTTACTTACCTCCACACACACGTCCAAATTTTCCAGGATCTTCACATCATATGAAAACTCCTTACAGTCCTACTGGTTTATCGATGGGACTCCCTCCCCAAATTTACCAGTACCCTCATGTGAATAGACATCTTCCCTTTTTAGCCACTTTGGACCTCCCTGATCTGTTTAGAATTTTGAATGATCCTATCTCACACTCTCCCCACTAGCTCATTATACCAGCCAAATTACCATCTGACATTCCCAAGTTCGATGGTAAACTAGGAGAGGATCTGAACAATCATGTAATGGCTTTCCACCTTTGGTGTTCATCCAACTCTTTGATGGATGACTCCATTCAGTTACATATTTTTCAACGAACTCTCACGGGTTCAGCCACGAAGTGGTATATAGAATTACCACGAGGCTTATTCACCAATTTCAATACCCTAGCTATGGCTTTCCTCACCCACTACTAGTTTCCAATCCATTATGAAACGAGAAATGAGATTTTGAGTTCTTTCAAGAAAAGTAAATCCACTCATATCTCCAATCACATTCATGAGTGGAGACGAAGATGACGTTTAATCAAACTCGATCTTCCTGATCAATTATTGGCATAATGGTTCACAAAATCCTTCGTGAATGACATATCTAAAGACATTTCCATGGGTGGAGTTGTCACAGAAGAACAGGCAATCAATTGTGCCCAGTACCTCGATCTCGTTTATTCACAAACGGGTACTCTTTATGATCTTCTCCTTGATGCACCTTGTCCTTCTACCACAACCACCTCAACAACCCCTACAGCTTCTCATGTCGCTGATGGTGTGATAGGTAATTTCCATGCTCAACCTCAATCTGCACAGGCCTCTCACACCACTCCCAAATCCCACGCTTCTAATGTTCAAACTGCTCTGACGCCCACCCCTCCCACTGGTAAAACTTCATAAGTGAGTTTCGTTCAATCTAATCCTATCGGTAAGAATAAATCTAAAAATGGGAAGGGTAGGAATAAAGAGGATAAAAATAACAAGCCACAATCCGATAAGACCAAGGCACAACCTATTGATGATAAGGATAAACGTAAACCTCGCTATACCTTCCTTATTTGTGGTGATGATCACTACACGAAGGAATTTCCGAGATGTGTTGAGGTCATGAAGTTCCTTCAAGGGACCCCAAAAGCTCCTACACCTGCCATCTTGTCTTAGTCATTCCCTTCTAACAACAGGTTCAATTGGTCATCCATGATCAACCATCTTCCTCCACTAACTCCTACGTACTTATGTGTAACAGTGATTCAAAGTAGAATGACATCACTGTTGTGCCTCTTTTGTCACCTAAATAATAAAAACAGAGGTGCTTTCAAGATTAGTTTGGTTAGCTAAGCAAGACAACAGTAAAGTAAAGGGTTAGAAGAATAAACATAAAAGACTAAGCTAAGAATTAAACTAGGAAAGGAAAAAATAATTAACTATTGTGCATAAAGATATAAGAACAAGAAACAAACAAGACTCATGTCACCAATGGAAAGGATTGTATTAGTGAAAAGAAAACACCAAAGAGAAAGGGGACTTTGGGTCCCTTCTTCCTCCAAGGG
>JASDQU010101130.1:453579-466550 GCA_032191745.1 Picea mariana | reverse complement strand
GAAAAGAAAACACCAAAGAGAAAGGGGACTTTGGGTCCCTTCTTCCTCCAAGGGAGGGCTCTTGGACCCCCAAGATTGAGCTCTTCTTACAACTTGAAAACTTGAAAGAAATGGTGAAAGAATCCCAAGCTAACCCACTCAAAAGGTGATGTGGATTGCCCAAATGGAATGGTGCCAGTATGCTCTTGATGAGAAAAGAGGTTTCCCCAAGAGAATAGCAGCAACATAACCTTGCAAATGAATTCCTTGAAAATATAGTGCACCCATGGCCTCCTTTTATAGCATAGATTTGAGGCATTATGCAACTAGTTCTTAGTGTGAACAAGGGGCCCTTTAGGGCACTCTTAGGTCTTTGACCAGCCCCCCACTTGGATTCATCTCGGATTTGAGGGTCAAATCGACTTGGAAGTTGAACCAAAAGTGGGTGAGGGGTTGACAAGAACAATAAATGTGTCATTCATGAAGTGCACGACTTTTACTGTAAATAGTCGCGCATGTGCGCGGGTTTTCCTATATAAAGTAGCGCATCTTGAGCATGTGTGTGTGATTCCTTTGGTGAATTTGGGAACTTCAATTTTTTTACCCAATTGTATAGTTTTTTGCCTCTTGGACATGCATTTATGAAGCTGTGGGTGAACTAATAGGTGTCTGGAGATGCTGGATTCTTGTAACCATTTGCGGATGAAATTTTAGTGATAACATATGCCCCCTAATGGATGAGGTTAGGAGCATACATATATCCGAAATTCATCAATGTTTCTTCTACTGAGAGTATCATTGTAAGAGAGAGTGATAATGAGAGTATCAAGAGTGACTCGTTGGAGGGAAAGGGGAACCTGAAGAACCCAACCTTTCGTAAGGTGTAAAAATAAACTGTGTACACACAAGGCGGGCATGCCCCATGATTGTGATATGTAACTCAAAAATGTGTAATAAAGTAACTAAAACTGTGTGTTGGTGTAGATCATTGCAGCACCCTCCAGGGTAGTTTGATAATGACAGAGGAAAATTATGATGGTGAACAAACTTTGAAAAAAGGTAAGGACACCTATGAGATGTGTCGATGATACTCAGGCATTGATAACCTATCAAATTTCAGAGGTCTTCGGCATATATGAAAATAAACTGCAATAGTCGCAAAGTAATACCCACCACAACATGAGAAAGAGTTGAAGTCGAATGTCATGGGGGTCAACAACAGTAGAGGGAAATGATGGTTCTCTGTGTGCCTTTTGAGACACCTCATTGTAAAGGTAATGAGATTCAAGATATTGTTTCCCTCCTAGAAACTGTGTTGATTTCGACAAAAAGGGAGATGCGACTTCGAGAAGTGGAGGGCTTCATGAAATCTACTTGAACAAAATCAGGAACTAATGAGGAACATGGACGAAGTCGAGGAGTAGTGAGATGCAAGACTTCCTTTGGTTGGGGAGCAGTATAAAGTGGCAGCAACCGTGAAACTGAATCTAGTGTCAGGGGGACATCTAGATGAGGGTAAATTATGCCAAAGGCATGAAAAAATGGACAAACACAAAGATCAAAAAGGTTGATGGAATTTTAAGATACTCAAGGTTTATGGATAATGTCAGTAAGGGTAGGATTTAAAAAAAAAAAAATGCCCCAACCAAGGGCGACATGGGTTGCTTTTCTAGGAAAAGAAGTTCACCAAGGGTGATGACAAAAAGCTATGTAAATGATGGAAAGAAAGGCTTTTTACAATTAAATGAATAAAGAATAATTTGGGATGAGCATACAAATACAGAAATAGGTGCCCCAGTGCAAGATGGTTGGGCTAGTTAGGGCGCAATTTGCGTGGAGAACTGGTAGAGGTTGGGGGCCCCATGGGTGGGTTTTTATATGAGGTAAATGGAATGGAGGGAAATTTGCGAATGGAAAAAATGATTGTGGATGAAATGGATGGTTAATGATACTATGGAGGCACAGTCCTAGAAGAGATAACTTGGGAATCCATTGGGAAAGCTAGCAAAATGAGGAGAATGAGTATGTGGTTGATTATTGGAAATGCGTAAGACTATCGAGACTCCCATCCCTAGGGGGTGAAAGCAGCATGAGTGTCAAAGTGTCAAGGGGGACTATGAGTGGGAAAACTCATGTGGGGGACAATTCTACCAGGTGACAGTACCAAAATGCAACGGAGGTGACAGTACTACAGAGCCAAATATGAGGATCCTACAGGGAAATTTCAGAGGCTATGACTGGAGATGCAATTGAGATTTAGAGAGAATGATTACATGCTAGTGTCGATAATATACCTGAAGGGGATGTCCTGGTGTGTGATGACTGAGTATCTGCACACATGAAAACCAAATACCTGACGTGAGCAATATCTGGAAATAAAGGACCTATAACAGTTATTTGATAATTTTGAGCATGAGCAGGCATACCTGAGTGTGTCATGGAAAGCTGCTCCACCGAGAAAAAGGGAAAATGATAACCTGATGAAAATTTCTGTGTAAGTGGCTGAAGATGGTGGAAAATGAAGCTTATGGGCTCCTGTACCAAAAAATGAAAGTGGGGAAAAGGGCTTAGATATGGACAGTGGGTCCATAATTCCATCCCATTTTCACTAACACTATGGACGATTGGGCGATGATTTGGTGGGAAGACATGGACCTCCCCTTTGCTCGAGGACTGATGAATAAATATAATGAATTACATTCACGTGAGCATTGGTATGGAGTGTCGGAGGAAGCTCAGGAGGATATGTGTGGTGTTCCGCGGCTAATGTGTGGCAGACATATGGGATAGATGGGAAATGATGAGTGTAATGCCCATATTATGCACATATGGCACATGCGAAATTGGTTTGCATATGTTGTTTGCATGTGGTTGATGACGCTGTAGTAGCGTGGGACGTTCTTGGTGGAGTGGTAAGAAAAAGGTGTTCTTGAGGAAGCTAGATAAAACTGCATAGCTTGGGAAGAGGAGGACATTTGTGAGTGGGGTGTCCTTTTCTTTCACATAAGGTGCAAGGGAGTTGAACTTGGGGAGGTAGTGGAGTGATGGGCTCTTTCTTCTTCCATCTACCCCCAACTGCAACGATGGTGCTAGTGATTGGGGCTGAGGGTGGTGTGATAGGACCAAGTATTGGAATCTGCAATGGGATTGCATATAACTTATGAGGGAGGGATGGTTGAGGAACCATATTGGGTGGATGTAGATACCATACCAGGATTTTCCCCTGGAGGGGGGGAGATCTATGATAAGTGGTGCAGTGGTGCTCTCAGGGAAATCCTGAGGTAGTATTTCTTCAATTGGTGGAACTTTGATATGGGGAGGGGACTCAGTGACAGGAGTATTTTCTCTGATGTCTGTTCTTTTAGAGGAAACTACACACACTTGTGATGAAAAAGATGGGTTTAGGAACGGTGGTTCTCCTTGATAAGTGTCCAACATGGATGGGTCTTGGAATAATCTAGGGCTAATGTTGGCAACTGGAAAATCATTTGAGCTAACACGAACAAGGGGGAGGATGTTATCGATGTTGGTGGAATGGTTAGGCTCGTAATGTATAAGTTGGTCGATGGTGACGATCTTCCCATTATGGGGAAACATCATCATACGAAACACAGAAGAGGCGAGTGCCTTCATAGCATACATGTAGTTTCATCCGAACAAGATATTGTAATCAAGATGGGCATCGATAACTTCAATGTCAATGAGGATGGTTTTTCCCCCAAGTTCTATGGGGACATTTTGACAAAGCCCTGCAGAAGATGTTGGTCGACCGTCGTAATCTCGAAGGGTGATGGTAGAGGGTAATAGCTTAGGGGAGCCAATTTTCTGCCATATGTGTTTAGACATGATGCAGGTGGATGCACCTTCAATGATGATACACCGATAAACTGTGGTGTTCCAGATCTTAACTGGTATCTTGAAGACAATTTGGGTGGGAAGACATGGTTCTCCATTATTTGAATCAAATGTGATCAGCTGCATGTCAGCTATGTCGACTAACCCCAAGGTAGAAAGCAAGGATTTTCGCTATGATGAATAGGTTTGGAGGACCTCCAACATAGATATGGCTGTGGGAGACTGGGCTAAGTCATCAACCACACTATAATTATGAGCAGCCCTAGCATGAGGGTTATGTACATTCCATCGTAAAGGCATACGTGGTATGCGAGGAATGGGTTCTGGGTTAGGATGTGGAATCATCAATGGTTTTCCTGTAGTAACTGGAAGTTTTTCTGAGGTGGTTGGGGTAGAGTCGGGAGGCATACCATATTGATGGTTGTGGTTTTGCAGAAGAATTTCTTCGTTGGTGAGGAGGACACTGCGATCAACCGAATTCCTGGGTTGAGTGGCACTCGGGTTTGGATATTTCCCCATTTGTAGTGGGGTAGGGTTGATCCTTTGTTGGGTGTTCATCACACCTTGGTATGGAAAGGGGTTTTGAAAACCAGTTGGAGGTAGTGTTTGCAAATACTATTGTGGGGCCTGCTGAGGGGCATATTGTGTCGGAGGGCCATGTGAGTTCATGGATGCCCTCATCCATTAGAGATCAAGAATTTGGGGGAAATGATGAGTATAATGTCCATGCTCACCACATATAGTGCAATGGAAGTTATTTCAAAGATTTTTGTGCTTCCCTTGTTGTGGTATATTTTTATTGGTGCCCCCTTGGGGGTCTTGGTATTGGTTTCCCCCAATGGGATGGTTGTGGGGGTCATTTCTGCCTAGTCCTGGATTGTCATCGTTTTGGTTTCTCCCTTTCTTCTTATGAGTCAGATTGGCCATATTCAACTATTCAAATGTATGAACATGTTGAATGGGAAAGGGATGAACAAAGTTGACGCCGACATGTGTTTGTCCCGGTGGAGGATTAACCGGCTGGGGAGGACTAGGAAATAGAAAATATGGATTGTTATGTGGATAGGATCCATATGGTGTATAGGATGTAGAGGTACTTACACTACTTCTAGGGTTATATCCAGGGGTTGGGGTGGGACCTGTACTGGAATGAGAGACCGGATACAACATGGGTACCAGTGGGGGTGCCCCCAATGACTGAGGGGGAACAAAAGGATAGGATTGTTGGTAAATATGAGGGGGGTAGTAACGATTTCCTCCATATTCCAGTGGATATGGAGGTGTACCATACATAGTGGGTTGTGGGGGGTATGGATTGTGGTGTGTTGTGGTACCAATCAATCCATCCGTTGAGTGAGACATTCCTGGTTTGTCTTGGCCGAATGGAATGGGTCTTGGGGTGTCAGGGAGTATTGTATATAAGTATCCTAATTTAGCAAGCGTCTGTAATGACAGGGTTTCTATGGGTCCCTTATGATGTTCAAATAGTTGAGTGAATGTGTGCGAATGGTGGTGAGAGAAATAAATAAACAAGAGCCTTTGCTACAAATTTTTTTTTTTTTTGAACTTTACATGATATGTATCCAAAATCAAATGTAATCAGAAGGGAATCATACATAAAGTGTTTTGATAAAGAAGCATATATGTGGATAGGTGGATTTTGTCCACGTGGGGGAACAAAGAAAACAAATGCTCGTGTCCTAAAAGATGTAATGTCCTTCCTCTCAAAATAGCACTAGACCTTCCAATAGCACTCGACAGTGGGGTCTGAAGCCACCAGAAGAGAAACTAGTGAAGGATGAAGAAATTAGTTATAATGAGGGGTAGAAGGGGCATATCCCGAAAGAACTGGCGATATTTCCCAATAGCCACACAAAATCCGATCAAGGTGCAATTGCAGCCCACAATTGCCACTTGGGTAGATGTCCTAAAATTTGGTCACTAGGTACCTCGGTCAAAGTGAGGCATTTATATTTTTAGCCTAAGAAATGGGTCACGGGCTGGATCCCGTCCAAGAGGTGGGTGCCTCAAGGGGGGATGCATAGAACAACTTGACCTCAGCCTTCAACCCTTCATGAGTATCTCCCTGCCTTATGGTGTTAGGAACACTTGACTTGGAGGATTTAAAGTTCCCTATTTGACAACTTCTATTTTTTTGAAAATGTGAGAACCAAATAACAGGGACTTATTTGGATGCCTATCCCCAATATCCTACCTAGACTAAAAGATTTCTTTTGGCACCTCCTGTGGAGGAAAACTTAGTGAGTTTTTAGAAAAAAAATTAGATGTGGTTGTTTTAGAGATTGGGGGTGTGAGCCAATCTCGTTGAAATTAAGTGGGAGTGGATAGTTTCGTCAAGAAAAGAGTGGGGTGTTTCGGAATCCCTTTGGAGGAAACTTACTTCAACCTCCACATTTCGAGATGAAAACTATGTGAGTGAGAAGTGACTTTTGTATGTGAATGAGTGAAAGTGTGTCAATTTTTTAATGAATTAGGTGTTACCTTGTTGCATGTGGACTTCTCTTGGTCCTTACAAGTCTTTGATTACCTATTTAACTAAATGTCATTGGTACAACGTTGCGGAATTTAAAATTCCCTAGGAAGATAGCATGTGGACATGTGGGTCCTTTACTATTCCTTTAACTCCCCAATGTGATTTAATCTAAGAAAGCTTTGAAATTATCCTAGATTGTGAACATGTGGGCATGTATGGGCCCGTTACAATCTTGAGATGTGTTTGAAAAATAAACTAAGAGGAATCCCCAGGGGGATATTGTCCTCTCCTAAATATTTTATCTTTTTAAGGGAGATGAAATTGTCTTTCAACCTCTTTCTGATTCTCAAGATCGCTTTGGAGTGCGAGAGAAGAGCATACTCAACGTTTGATATCAATTTATAATCCCAATGCAAGTTTTATATGTGATGTAGAATGATTCCAACTTTTAGTCAAAGAAAGCCATCCATGTGGTGAAATAAAAAGAAAAAAGAGGAAAAATAATGATTTTTAACCCCTAAGTGCTTATGTGTTTTGACTAATCCCTTTATATGAGAGGGAATGTAAGTGTGGTGCAGATTACAACATGCATGGAATCATCTTTAAGAAGTCTATGGGCCTTCAACAGATCATAAAAAAGCTTACAATGTGTTCTTTTTTTCACAGGTGCGCAGGTTTTAGACTAGACAGAGGTGCTTTGAGCGCCAATGCATGAACTGAAAAAGATTTTTTAGCACAGGTGCACAGAAGGTGTTGAATAATAAACCCACGCACAACTGTCACACGACCATGAAGAAAATTCTGTATGGAATTCTCTCAACTCAGCTTTGAATTTGATGTTTTTTAGATCGGCTTGGGCCGATTATGGTACCTGTTGGTTAAATAAGTAAAAATAAGAGCTAAAATAACCCAAGTGGGGTAGGAAATTGATACCTTTTCCTAGTGGAGTCACCAATCTGTTGCGCCTCTTTTTTCACCTAAATGAGAAAAACAGAGGTGCTTACAATCTTAGTTGGGTTAGATAAGCAAGACAACAGTAAAGGAAAGGGTTAGAAGAATAAACATAAAAGACTAAGCTAAGAATTAAACTAGGAAAGGAAAAAACAATTAAACTATTATGCATAAGGACATAAGAACAAGAAACAAACAAGACTCATGTCACCAATGGAAAGGATTGTATTAGTGAAAATAAAACACCAAAGAGAAAGGGGACTTTGGGTCCCTTCTTCCTCCAAGGGAGGGATATTGGACCCCCAAGATTGATCTCTTCTTACAACTTGAAAACTTGAAAGAAATGGTGAAAGAATCCCAAGCTAATCCACTCAAAAGGTGATGTGGATTGCCCAAATGGAATGATGCTAGTATTCCCTTGATGACAAAAGAGGTTTCCCTAAGAGAATAGCAGCAACATAACCTTGCAAATGAATTCCTTGAAAATATAGTACACCCATGGCCTCCTTTTATAGCATAGCTTTGAGGCATTATGCAACCAGTTCTTAGTGTGAACAAGGGTCCCTTTAGGGCACCCTTAGGTCTTTGACCAGCCCCTCACTTGGATTCATCTCAGATTTGAGGGTCAAATCGACTTGGGAGTTGAACCAAAAATGGGTGAGGGGCCGACAAGAACCATAAATGTGGTGTTCATGGAAGTGCATGGCTTTTACTGTAAATAGTCACGCATGTGCGCAAGTTTTCCTATATAAAGTAGCACATCTTGAGCATGTGTGCAGGTTTTCCTGTATAAAGTAGTGCATCTCAGGCATGTGTGCGTGATTCCTTTGGTGAGTTTGGGCACTTCAATTTTTTAACCCAATTGTATAGTTTTTGCCTCTTGGACATGCATTTCTGAAGTCGCGGGTGAACTAATAGGTGTCTGGAGATGATGGATTCCTGTAACCATTTGCAGACGAAATTTCAGTGATAACAATCACACTTACCACTCATGCCAAAGATTACTCTTCCTCCAAGGATAAAGTTGATGATATACCACCCTTGTTGGTTCAACAATATCCCTCGGCTCCACCTCCCATCGGTCCTCTTCATCTTGAACGACCGAATCCTGATATAATCCTTCGCCCTCCTCCCAAGGGAGTGGTTTGAAAGTTTGCCTTCAATCCTCATGCACGTGTTTCCCAGAACTATAGTATTGTAGAGGATGTGGTGTAAGCACTATATGCAATGTCATCCCTCGAAGTCCTTCAGAGTTCTCCTACACAACGGAAGGCACTGTTAAAAGCTATTGGTGGAATCAACCCTACGGATACAAATTTAATAATCTTTGACTTGGAAGATCACATTCCAAGGTTACCCCCTCAACTCGCATTTCAAATACAAGTTGTTGTCGTCGACAAGAACATTTGTAGAACAGTTATGGATGAGGGTGCCTCAACATGTGTCATGTCTATTGCCTACTAGAAAGACATTGGCTCTCCTTCCTTAACTGAATCACACAACACACTCAAAGCCTTTAATGGCTCTGGCTTTAAACCCCATGGTGTAATCCCTTCGTTGCCTATTACGTTAGAAGGAAAAATGGTCAACGTTGAAATTGAGTTCTTTGATGCACCTCTCGATTACAACCTCTTACTTGGCCATAGTTGGATCGATTCCATGCATGCAGTCATGTCTACTATTTTCCATATAGGGCATTTTCCACATCAGGGAAAATTAGTTACAGGAGACTGATTGATCATCTTTAACTCTAATACATGTACCAACAATGTATCTTTCATTGCAAAGACACCCCCTAGGTACACGAATGTCGGTGTGGGTCTACTAAAAGATTCAACTCTAATGGGTACATTTCCAATCCCACCACCTGACGTTCCACCTCCTTTGGTTGTCTCGATTAACATGATTTTCACCTCTGTCCACGAAACTCCCACGTCTTCTGACCCGTGGATAGCACCCAAACCCGGTAATTATCTTCACTATGGCAACCAGATGCCTTTAAGTCCGGTTGAATCCGCCTACCAAGCCATTCAATAGACTGGCCCTTCTACTCCCTCTCTTGGTGATTCGTCTCCTAATCCGTTCCACAGTATTTTTACCATGGACAAGATGATTATGTTGGTTATGTCGATGGAAGATACCCCTTGGGATGATGGACATCATCGTTCCATTCTCTTTCTTGAACAACACACCATCGATAGTTACCAATGGAAATCGAATCCGTCGACCGTTGTCGTTATTTCTTTAGTTCCTAAATTCACACATGATGTGTTATACAAAGGCAACTTAAGTAACATTTCACCCACCATCCCCCTCGACATATCTATTAAACCTGGAGTTGTCGAAAATGTCCACATCAGAGCTTCATGCTCCACCAATGAGGTTGTCACGTATAAGTCACTTTTTCAAGAATTTCATGACATCTTCGCATGGAGCTACGAAGAGATGCTAGGTATTGACCCTGATATTGTTGCACACGAAATTAAGACCTACCTGAACACTAAACCCATCTAGCAGAGACTTCACCTGGTCCACCCCTGTAAAGCAGCTGCTATCAAGCTTGAAGTCGAAAAACTTCTTAAAGATGGCTTTATTTATCCAGTTGCTTTGACTGATTGGGTATCCAATCTAGTTTTGGTTAACAAGAAACAAGGTATGATCCCTGGCTACGTTGATTATAGAGATATCAACAAATATTTTCCTAAGGACAACTTTCCTACCCCCTTCGTTGACCAAATGATCAACGATTGCGCCAGAAGTGAAATCTTCTCTTTGATGAACGGTTTCTCCAAATATAATCAAATCAATATCTTACCCGTGGATCAACACAAAACTACTTTCATTTGTCCTTGGGCACTTTTTCCTACCGGAAACTACCCTTCGGATTGAAAAATGCCAGTGCAACGTTTTAGCGTGCTATTATTATGCTTTCCATGATATTAAGCATATTGTACAACCCTATTTACATGACCTACCAGCGCATTCCATGCATCGTAGTGATCGTTCATCCCACCTCCAAGCCATTTTCCTTCGTTGGCGGTTCTATCGTATATGCTTAAACCCACATAAATGTGTCTTTTGTGTGGAATCCGACTAACTCCTGGGATTTATTGTGTCACGTCAGGGGATCAACGTATATCCTTTGAAGCTCGAGGTGATCCTCGGTCTCCCTCCTCCTTCCTCACTTTGCCAGCTACAAAGTTTGCAAGGGAAGGAAAAATTTCTATGTCATTTTATCCCAAACTATGTTGAATTAGCACTCAGATTTACTCAACTACCAAAGAAGGGCTCTAAGTTTGTATGGGACACCACTGCCAAAAAATCCTTCGACACTTTGAAACTAATTTTAACCCATACCCCACTTCTTTTCCTGCCCAATTATAGTCGATATTATTTCCTTTATCTCGTTGCTTCGGAATCTACCATTGCAATGGTTCTGGTCCAAGAAGACGATGATGAGAATGTCTTCTATTATTTGAGTCAGAGTCTCATGACTACCAAAGCCAAGTACTTACATGTCGAAAAACTGGCTTTGGCAGCTATTCAAGCTGCCCAACATTTCCGTCACTATATTCTATTATGAAAGACCACTGTAATTTCTTATTGCAACCCTATGAAACAAATTATTACACGTCAATTGCTAGGGGGGAAATACTCCAAATGGATAGTGATTCTCTAGTACTTTGACTTAGAATTCGAACATGCTAATTCCAAGAAATATTTGGTGTTTTCCGAACTGATATGTGACCTTCCCTCCGCTAAGACAAAAAATGTGGTAGAGTTTTCCCTACCCAACAAATCCCTTTTTCTAATCGATTTTGATGATGCTTGGTATGGAGGTATTATCAGTTATCTCCAGACTCAAACTTTCCGGCCATACCTCTCTAGTACAGACCATCGTTGCACCCGCTATCAAGCCCGTCAATACATCATTCTTGGTGACACTCTTTATCGTTGTGGTGTTGACTCTATATTATGACGTTGTCTCACCTTTGATGAGGCCGAGAAAGATTTTAATGAATGACACTCTGGAGCGTGTGGTGGTCATATGTCCAAGTATGCCCCTGCCCAAAAGATCTTGCAATCAGGGTACTTCTGGCCTTCTTTATTTAAATATTGTATAACTTCCATCCAGAAATGCCATGCTTTCTAAACATACAATCATAAGATAAAATCTCATCCCGCTCCCTTACAACCTGTAGTTTCCGTTGGAACTTTCGCAAAATGGGGCATTGATTTTATGAATTTTAACCCTCACTCAGTCGGGGGGCATGGATACATTATTGTAGTTGTGGACTATTTCACCAAATGGGTCGAGGTGATGCCTACATTTGACAATACTGGAAAAACTATAGCACTTTTCATTTTCAATCACATTATTACTCGATTTGGGATCCTGACATTTTTGAAACTTTATGATGTTTGAACTTACTGACAAGTTGGGTCTTCGTCATGAAAACTCAACCCCCTACTATCCACAAGCCAACGACCAAGTTGAAGCAATCAATGAAATCCTTATCACTATGCTTCGTCGGATAATAGGAATCCATAAGACTAGTTGGTACATGATGTTGTTCTCAACATTATGGCCCTATCAGACATCCTTGAAGTCTTCTATGGAATTTACCCCCTTTCAAATAGTCTATGTCATTGAAGTCGTTCTCCCGATTGAATTTGAAATTCCATCTTTGAATCTAGCCGTTGAACTCCTTCCCAACACCTTTGTCAAAGAAGAATGTCTATTGTGTCTTATGCAATTAGACGAGAACCATCGTGATGCCACACTAGTTATTGAAGCCCAGAAGAAACACGTGAAATCCCAATATGACAAACATGTCAAGCCACACATTTTCTCTGAGGGTGATCTAGTTCTCCTCTATGAACAAGATCGTGATTTTCTAGGAGCCAGAAAATTTGAGGCTATGTGGCGAGGCCCTTATATCGTCAAACAAGTGTTGGAGAAGGGAGCCTACGAGTTAGTATATTATGATGGCATTCCTTTGAGTGAACCCAAAAATGGGCTTTACTTGAAGAAGTACTATGCTTAGACTATCTTTGTATGAGTTCTTGTATTTTATTGTATCATATTGTTGTGTGCTACTTTTGTGTGTTTTTTCATTATTTAGTTTCTACCCTCAACTGCTTACGTTGTGTTGTGCTTGGTTTCTAGATGTCGGAGTCTTCGTTACCCCATTTTGGCTTCATTGATGGTGGTAGTCATAGTACTTAGAACCTAGATTCTGTTGCATGGGAAATATATGTACCCATGAACGAACTTACCAGTCTACACGGTGTTTTCCTCGATCGTGCAACCAATAATATAGCAAAGTATAGCACAGTCATTGAATTGTTGACCAATTCTATCTCACTTGGGATTCGTCACCTAGTTATACGACTTGATCCGCATCTTGTAGTGCTAAAGTTAAGTAATTTCTATGCTATCTGAAGTCCTACTTTGTTACAGGTATATTTACAAATTCGCCTCTTGGAACGGTATTTTGATTATATCAAGTATCAACACATTCCTAGATGTCTAAATATATTAACTAATGCATTAGCTAATTATGGGTTGGACAAACATCTGAGACATTTATAAATCCAATCACACATCACATGTATTATACAAATAAAAATAATCTGGTATAAGGCTCATGTATATATATATATATATATATATATATATATATATATA
>JASDQU010101130.1:437353-449756 GCA_032191745.1 Picea mariana | reverse complement strand
AAACAAATGCTCGTGTCCTAAAAGATGTAATGTCCTTCCTCTCAAAATAGCACTAGACCTTCCAATAGCACTCGATAGTGGGGTCTGAAGCCACTAGAAGAGAAAATAGTGAAGGATGAAGAAATTAGTTATAATGAGGGGTAAAAGGGGCATATCCCGAAAGAACTGGCGATATTTCCCAATAGCCACACAAAATCTGATCAAGGTGCAATTGCAGCCCACAATTGCCACTTGGGTAGATGTCCTAATATTTGGTCACTAGGTACCTCAGTCAAAGTGAGGCATTTATATTTTCAGCCTAAGAAATGGGTCACGGGCTGGATCCCGTCCAAGAGGTGGGTGCCTCAAGGGGGGATGCACAGAACAACTGGACCTCAGCCTTCAACCCTTCACGAGTATCTCCCTGCCTTATGGTGTTAGGAACACTTGACTTGGAGGATTTAAAGTTCCCTATTTGACAACTTCTATTGTTTTGAAAATGTGAGAACCAAATAACAGGGAGTTATTTGGATGCCTATCCCCGATATCCTACCTAGACTAAAAGATTTCTTTTGGCACCTCCTGTGGAGAAAAACTTAGTGAGTTTTTAGAAAAAAAAATAGATGTGGTTGTTTTAGAGATTGGGGGTGTGAGCCAATCTCGTTGAAATTAAGTGGGAGTGGATAGTTTCGTCAAGAAAAGAGTGGGGTGTTTTGGAATCCCTTTGGAGGAAACTTACTTCAACCTCCACATTTCGAGATGAAAACTATGTGAGTGAGAAGTGACTTTTGTATGTGAATGAGTGAAAGTGTGTCAATTTTTTAATGAATTAGGTGTTACCTTGTTGCATGTGGACTTCTCTTGGTCCTTACAAGTCTTTGATTACCTATTTAACTAAATGTCATTGGTACAACGTTGCGGAATTTAAAATTCCCTAGGAAGATAGCATGTGGACATGTGGGTCCTTTACTATTCCTTTAACTCCCCAATGTGATTTAATCTAAGAAAGCTTTGAAATTATCCTAGATTGTGAACATGTGGGCATGTATGGGCCCGTTACAATCTGGAGATGTGTTTGAAAAATAAACTAAGAGGAATCCCGAGGGGGATATTGTCCTCTCCTAAATATTTTATCTTTTTAAGGGAGATGAAATTGTCTTTCAACCTCTTTCTAATTCTCAAGATCGCTTTGGAGCACGAGAGAAGATCATACTCAACGTTTGATATCAATTTCTAATCCCAATGCAAGTTTTATATGTGATGTAGAATGATTCCAACTTTTAGTCAAAGAAAGCCATCCATGTGGTGAAATAAAAAGAAAAAAGAGGAAAAATAATTATTTTTAACCCCTAAGTGCCTATGTGTTTTGACTAATCCCTTTATATGAGAGGGAATGTAAGTGTGGTGTAGATTACAACATGCATGGAATCATCTTTAAGAAGTCTATGGGCCTTCAACAGATCATAAAAAAGCTTACAATGTGTGCTTTTTTTCACAGGTGCGCAGGTTTTAGACTAGACAGAGGTGCTCTGAGCGCCAATGCACGAAATGAAAAAGATTTTTTAGCACAGGTGCGCAGAAGGTGTTGAATAATAAACCCACACAAAACTGTCACACGACCATGAAGAAAATTCTGTATGGAATTCTCTCAACTCAGCTTTGAATTTGATGTTTTTTAGGTCGGCTTGGACCGATTATGGTACCTGCTGGTTAAATAAGTAAAAATAAGAGATAAAATAACCCAAGTGGGGTAGGAAATTGATACCTTTTTCTAGTGGAGTCACCAATCTGTTGCACCTCTTTTTTCACCTAAATGAGAAAAACAGAGGTGCTTACAATATTAGTTGGGTTAGCTAAGCAAGACAACAGTAAAGGAAAGGGTTAGAAAAATAAACATAAAAGACTAAGCTAAGAATTAAACTAGAAAAGGAAAAAACAATTAAACTATTATGCATAAGGACATAAGAACAAGAAACAAACAAGAATCATGTCACCAATGGAAAGGATTGTATTAGTGAAAATAAAACACCAAAGAGAAAGGGGACTTTGGGTCCCTTCTTCCTCCAAGGGAGGGATCTTGGACCCCCAAGATTGATCTCTTCTTACAACTTGAAAACTTGAAAGAAATGGTGAAAGAATCCCAAGCTAACCCACTCAAAATGTGATGTGGATTGCCCAAATGGAATGATGCTAGTATTCCCTTGATGAGAAAAGAGGTTTCCCCAAGAGAATAGCAGCAACATAACCTTGCAAATGAATTCCTTGAAAATATAGTACACCCATGGCCTCCTTTTATAGCATAGCTTTGAGGCATTATGCAACCAGTTCTTAGTGTGAACAAGGGTCCCTTTAGGGCACCCTTAGGTCTTTGACCAGCCCCCCACTTGGATTCAGCTCAGATTTGAGGGTCAAATCGACTTGGGAGTTGAACCAAAAATGGGTGAGGGGCCGACAAGAACCAAAATGTGTTGTTCATGGAAGTGCATGGATTTTACTTTAAACAGTCACGCATGTGCGCGGGTTTTCCTATATAAAGTAGCACATCTTGAGCATGTGTGCAGGTTTTCCTGTATAAAGTAGTGCATATTAGGCATGTGTGCATGATTCCTTTGGTGAGTTTGGGCACTTCAATTTTTTAACCCAATTGTATAGTTTTTGCCTCTTGGACATGCATTTATGAAGTTGCGGGTGAACTAATAGGTGTCTGGAGATGATGGATTCCTGTAACCATTTGCAGATGAAATTTTAGTGATAACAATCACACTTACCACTCATGCCAAAGATTACTCTTCCTCCAAGGAGAAAGTTGATGATATACCACCCTTGTTGGTTCAACAATCTCCCTCGGCTCCACCTCCCATCGGTCCTCTTCATCTTGAACGACCGAATCCTGATACAATCCTTCGCCCTCCTACCAAGGGAGTGGTTCGAAAGTCTGCCTTCAATCCTCATGCACGTTTTTCCCAGAACTATAGTATTGTAGAGGATGTGGTGTAAGCACCATATGCAATGTCATCCCTCGAAGTCCTTCAGAGTTGTCCTACACAACAGAAGGCACTGTTAAAAGCTATCGGTGGAATCAACCCTACGGATACAAATTTAATAATCTTTGACTTGGAAGATCACATTCCAAGGTTACCCCCTCAACTCGCATTTCAAATACAAGTTGTTGTCGTCGACAAGAACATTTGTAGAACAGTTATTGATGAGGGTGCCTCAACGTGTGTCATGTCTATTGCCTGCTAGAAAGACATTGGCTCTCCTTCCTTAACTGAATCACACAACACACTCAAAGCCTTTAATGGCTCTGGCTTTAAACCCCACGGTGTACTCCCTTCATTGCCTATTACGTTAGAAGGAAAAATGGTGAACGTTAAAATTGAGGTCTTTGATGCACCTCTCGATTACAACCTCTTACTTGGCCATAGTTGGATCGATTCCATGCGTGCAGTCGTGTCTACTATTTTCCATGTCGGGCATTTTCCACATCAGGGAAAATTAGTTACAGTAGACCGACTGATCATCTTTAACTCTAATACATGTACCAACAATGTACCTTTCATTGCAAAGACACCCCATGGGTACGCGAATGTCAGTGTGGGTCTACTAAAAGATTCAACTCTAATGGGTATGTTTCCAATCCCACCACCTGACGTTCCACCTCCTTTGGTTGCCTCGATTAACATGATTTCCACCTCTTTCCATGAAACTCCCACGTCTTCTGACCCGTGGATAGCACCCAAATCCAGTAATTAGCTTCACTATGGCGACCAGATGCCTTTAAGTCCAATTGAATCCACCTATCAAGCCATTCAATAGACTAACCCTTCTACTCCCTCTCTTGGTGATTCATCTCCTAATCCGTTCCACAGTATTTTTACCATGGACAAGATGATTATGTTGGTTATGTTGATGGAAGATACCCCTTGGAATGATGGACATCATCGTTCCATTCTCTTTCTTGAACAACACACCATCGATAGTTACCAATGGAAATCGAATCCGTCGACCTTTGTCGTTATTTCTTTAGTTCCTAAATTCACACATGATGTGTTATACAAAGGCAACTTAAGTAACATTTCACCCACCATCCCCCTCGACATATCTATTAAACCTAGAGTTGTCGAAAATGTCCACATCAGAGCTTCATGCTCCACCAATGAAGTTGTCACGTATAAGTCACTTTTTCAAGAATTTCATGACATCTTCGCATGGAGCTACGAAGAGATGCTAGGTACTGACCCTGATATTGTTGTACATGAAATTAAGACCTACTTGAACACTAAACCCATCTAGCAGAGACTTCGCCTGGTCCACCCCTGTAAAGCAGCTGCTATCAAGCTTGAAGTCGAAAAACTTCTTAAAGATGGCTTTATTTATCCAGTGGCTTTGACTGATTGGGTATCCAATCTAGTTTTGGTTAACAAGAAACAAGGTATGATCCTTGTCTACGTTGATTATATGGATATCAGCAAAGATTTTCCTAAGGACAACTTTCCTACCCCCTTCGTTGACCAAATCATCAACGATTGCGCCAGAAGTGAAATCTTCTCTTTGATGAACGGTTTCTCCGAATATAATCAAATCAATATCTTACCCGTGGATCAACACAAAACCGCTTTCATTTGTCCTTGGGCACTTTTTCCTACCGAAAACTACCCTTCGGATTGAAAAATGTTAGTGCAACATTTCAACGTGCTATTCTTACACTTTCCATGATATTAAGCATATTGTACAACCTTATTTACATGACCTACCAATGCATTCCATTCATCGTAGTGATCGTCCATCCCACCTCCAAGCCATTTTCCTTCGTTGGTGGTTCTATCGTATATGCTTAAACCCACATAAATGTGTCTTTTGTGTGGAATCCGACTAACTCCTGGGCTTTATTGTGTCACGTCAGGGGATCAGCATATATCCTTTGAAGGTCGAGGTGATCCTCGGTCTCCCTCCTCCTTCCTCACTTTACCAGCTACAAAGTTTGCAAGGGAAGGAAAAATTTCTACGTCATTTTATCCCAAACTATGCTGAGTTAACACTCAGATTTACTCAACTACCAAAGAAGGGATCTGAGTTTGTATGGGACACCACTGCCAAAAAATCCATCGACACTTTGAAACTAATTTTAACCCATACCCCACTTCTTTTCCTGCCCAATTATAGTCGAGATTATTTCCTTTATCTCATTGCTTCGGAATCTACCATTGCAATGGTTCTGGTCCAAGAAGACGATGATGAGCATGTTATCTATTATTTGAGTCAGAGTCTCACGACCACCAAAGCCAAGTACTTACATGTCGAAAAACTGGCTTTGGCAGCTGTTCAAGCTGCCCAACATTTCCGTCACTATATTCTATTATGAAAGACCACTGTAATTTCTTATTGCAACCCTATGAAACAAATTATTACACATCAATTGCTAGGGGGAAAATACTCCAAATGGATAGTGATTCTCTAGGACTTTGACTTAGAATTCAAACATGCTAATTCCAAGAAATATTTGGTGTTTTCCAAACTAATATGTGACCTTCCCTCCGCTAAGACAAAAAATGTGGTAGAGGATTCCCTACCCGACGAATCCCTTTTTCTGATCGATTTTGATGATGCTTGGTATGGAGGTATTATCAGTTATCTCCAGACTCAAAATTTCCGGCCATACCTCTCTAGTACAGACCATCGTTGCACTCGCTATCAAGCCCGTCAATACATCATTCTCAGTGACACTCTTTATCGCCGTGGTGTTGACTCTATATTATGACGTTGTCTCACCTTTGATGAGGCCGAGAAAGATTTTAATGAATGACACTCTGGAGCGTGTGGTGGTCATATGTCCAAGTATGCCACTGCCCAAAAGATCTTGCAATAAGGGTACTTCTGGCATTCTTTATTTAAATATTGTATAACTTCCATCCAAAAATGCCATGCTTTCCAAACATACAATCATAAGATAAAATCTCATCCCGCTCCCTTACAACCTGTAGTTTCTGTTGGAACTTTCACAAAATGGGGCATTGATTTTATGACTTTTAACCCTCACTCAGTTGGGGGGCATGGATACATTATTGTAGCTGTGGACTATTTCACCAAATGGGCCGAGGTGATGCCTACATTCGACAATACTGGAAAAACTATAGCACTTTTCATTTTCAATCACATTATTACTCGATTCGGGATCCTGGCATTTTTTAAACTTTATGATGTCTGAACTTACCGACAAGTTGGGTCTTCGTCATGAAAACTCAACCCCCTACTATCCACAGGCCAACGACCAAGTTGAAGCAATCAATGAAATCCTTTATGCTTCGTCAGATAATAGGAATCCATAAGACTAGTTGGTACATGATGTTGTTCTCAACATTATGGCCCTATCAGACATCCTTGAAGTCTTCTATGGAATTTACCCCCTTTCAAATAGTCTACGTCATTGAATTCATTCTCCCAATTGAATTTGAAATTCCATCTTTGAATCTATCCATTGAACTCCTTCCCAACACCTTTGTCGAAGAAGAACGTCTATTGTGTCTTATGCAATTAGACGAGAACCATCGTGATGCCACACTAGTTATTGAAGCCCAGAAGAAACGCATGAAATCCCAATATGAAAAACATGTCAAGCCACGCATTTTCTCTGAGGGTGATCTAGTTCTCCTCTATGAACAAGATAGTGATTTTCTAGGAGCTAGAAAATTTGAGGCTATGTGGCGAGGCCCTTATATCGTCAAACAAGTGTTGGAGAAGGGAGCCTACAAGTTAGTATATTATGATGGCATTCCTTTGAGTGAACCCAAAAATGGGCTTTACTTGAAGAAGTACTATGCTTAGACTATCTTTGTATGAGTGCTTGTATTTTATTGTATCATACTGTTGTGTGCTACTTTTGTGTGTTTTTTCATTATTTAGTTTCTACCCTCAACCACTTACATTGTGTTGTGCTTGGTTTCTAGATGTCGGAGTCTTCGTTACCCCATTTTGGCTTCGCCGATGGTGGTAGTCGTAGTACTTAGAACCTAGCTTCTGTTGCATGGGAAATCTATGCACCCATGAACGAACTTACCAATCTACGCGGTGTTTTCCTCGATCGTGCAACCAATAATATAGCAAAGTATAGCATAGTCATTGAATTGTTGACCAATTCTATCTCACTTGGGATTCGTCACCTAGTTATACGACTTGATCCACATCTTGTAGTGCTAAAGTTAAGTAATTTCTATGCTATCTGAAGTCCTACTTTGTTACAGGTATATTTACAAATTCGCCTCTTGGAACGGTATTTTGATTATATCGAGTATCAACACATTCCTATATGTCTAAATATATTAACTAATGCATTAGCTAATTATGGGTTGGACAAACATCTGATACATTTATAAATCCAATCACACATCACATGTATTATACAAATAAAAATAATCTGGTAGAAGGCTCATGTATATATATATATAGCGATAAAAGTTTTTTACAAAAATATTGTTTTCCATCTGAAGACCAAAATATCAAAATATGAAGCTCATAGCTTCTACAAAATGGAATCATGGATGTTGCTCTCAGTAACACACTACTACTCATTCTACCCTATGGATCAATCGTCTCAATGGACCATCCACACCTATAGTATGGCACTAGAAACACCTCGGGACCTCGTTGATCGACATATCTGGGATCCCTACGATCAAACCCTCCAGATTTTGCTCAATTGCTTCATAATATTCCACATCCCATCCTTCTACTATCACTTCTTCCCCTCACCTCCAGATAGGGGATGTACCCGGGGGCCGGAGTGGACCTACATCTGCATGGTCAAAATATTTTGATTAGTCATTGGATTGAAAACATAAAAAGAAAAAAAAATGTGTTTAGTATTTTGAAAAATTTACAAAAACACCATAAAAGAAAAAAAAAATTCTTACCTAGATCTCCCCAATGAGAACCCTCAGGTAACACCAAGTCAAGATCATGGCGAAAATCCAACCTGGCATATGCATAGTCATCAATCATCAAGATTTGGGGCTCCAGCCAATAAAAAAATGTATCATTATATTTAATAAGGGGCCCCGCTACATGTTGGGACATGAGATCACACCACCATTTCATCTGTGGATCTCGTGGCACTGGTATATTCCACTCTACTTGTAGGTGTAGGTGAGGGACTCTCTTTAGGAATAAAGATACCAAAATGGATCTATACCCAAATCACATTAGTTCCCCATTCTTGCTCTTGGTCAACTGACTCTTCATACTGTGGAGGAGTTCATCGCACCAGTTGAACACACGAGGTTCTATGCATTCCATGACGTAACTTAAGTATCTCTATAGAGCCATGTGTGGAGAAGCACTCCCTGCCATCCGTGTAATGGTGAAAAGAATGGTTCTGAGCTTCAAATCACGAACCCCTGTGATAGCCAATTTACCCTTGCATCGCTCGGCCTCAATTTCACAATAGTGTCTGATGTATTCACTCATCGGTAAACCACCACCTCAACCTCTTGTTAAGGTGACTTGCGCCCCATGATGGGATAGCCCTATCAAGAAATAAATTTCTTCGATGTCCAAGGAAATCACATGAACACCCACATGAAATACTTGTTGGTCCACATCCCACATATGGACCAAATATTCCAACAGTCTCAGTTGGGTTCTCATGCCTTGGATATTGAAGAACTTTAACAAACCACACTGTCATAGGGAATTTATGGTTCCCAGATCATTCAGATCCATTGCATCATCATATTCATGCTCTGTTTCTCTCCACTCCAACATCTTTGCAATCAAAATACCTGCATGGAGATGAAAGAAATAAGTTAGCAACTTTAGTCATAATTTTTTGCAATTCATTTTGGTCCAATGCATCATTTTCTTTTTGGGTTTTCAGCCACCACAACTAGGCTTCACTTACAGAGTGGGGTTTCCGCAGGTGAAATGTTGGGCACCTATGAAAATACTTGATTTCCATAGGCCCTGATATAGGGCAACTGTGGTGGCCCCAATGCATGCCTACGGCCCAAAAATTCACCCAAAAAATCATATTTTAACCGATTAAAATAAATTTTGAACCATTGAAAAGGAAGAAGACGAGGTACTCATTGTTTTCACTCAAACCGTTCGTCGAATGATCGCCTGTGCTCCCACCAATCGACCATCAAAATATGAGGTGAAAAAGGGCTCTTAGACAAGTTTTTGACCAAATACAAATGAAATAGTGAAAATGAGTTCTTACCCCTATTTATCTCATTTTTTAATTTTTCTAAAAATATTTTATATCATTTAAATATATTTTCTCAAAATCCTATCAGCCTAATGGTCTTGTGAGTGTTTTGTTTCTTGCAGATGGGCAGACTAGGGTTCTAAACAACAAAGTATGGATAGTTTTTGCAATTTGTTTTTCTTTTTCGTCGCGTGTATGATTACTTTTCAGGGTTTTTTAGAAAAACCTCGAGCTTAGTCTTTGTTCGTTCTTGTGCTCAAAAATCGATGAGAATGTAATCGAGTATACTTTTGCTGTCATGGTAACACACAAATAAAAAAACTTACGGCGTAACCTTTAAGCTCTTTTCACACTCCTTAAAAATGAAAAGATTGTCGAGCGACCTTGTTATGTTCATGTTCATAAAAGTATTTGAATAAAACATTCGATGGGTGATAGTTTATCACTTTTTTGGTCCTGTCAAACTATTTTACTAAAAAGGAACTGAGATATTTCTCTTTTAAGTGTTTTTCCAGACTCTATAAACATGAAAAACCTTTGAGTTTTCTATTTCTGGACTCATTAAACAAACATCAAAAGACCCATATGGGACCGAACCACTCCTTCTTAGGGTTTTTTTAAAATACTCCAAGGGACTCATCCAAAGGATGAGCTTACATCAACAAGCATATGTTATCCTCCTCAAGCTTGCGTAAAAATAAAGAGGTACTAGCCAGAAATGGTGGGGGGGAATTTGGGAAAAAGGTGTGTCTCTGTATTTGTGTTAATGGAATTAAGCATCGCTCTTGAACATGGCACCCCCTTTATCATTTGAATCTGGGTTTTGAAATCCATTTGTCTCTCATCTGGCTTTCTGCAAATTCCAATCTCGAGTCATCTTTAATTGAATGCTACTAATACTAGTTTTTTGCCATTCATATGTTCAAGAGAAGTTCAACCAGGCCCTCTATTAAGTTAGCCATATGCAATTGTCAATTCCTATCATGTCAGCCTTCCTTTTTTTCAGTTTCAAATCATGTTCATACTTTTCTCTACCCTAAATCTGTTACTTATTTCATGTCATTTGATGGGGCATACATCAAGGCCCTCCTATGACGAGTCTTTTCCTGTTGAATTCAGCTCATTATCCAGGAAAAAGACTTAGAAATTATTTGGTGCCTTAGAGCCTGCATGCCTCAATGGAAGGCTTCTTTTCTTTCGACAATGGATTTACATCATTGATCCCTAATCAAGAGATTCCATTGAGTGTTCGAATTCATCTCATCTATTCACACTCATTGGATTGTACTATGGTACCTTGGGAGTCATTGACATCAATGGTCATTTCCCTCGCACTTGTTAACGGTTTTCATTAACGACCAGTAATCAAGTGGTTTCTAACCATGTTCGACTTCGATGCTTGTAAGCACATGGCCAGATTCGTACTAATGGATGACGGGATTGAATACCCTTGACTTCATCATTTTTTATTTAGGTTGTGATGGAGTATTTATGATTTGAATTGACACATAGATCCACTTTATATGTCTCATGGCTATGTCTGTATCTGAATTTCAAATACATAGATCCACAGTGTATTCTTGGTGGCTATGTAGAATCTTGATGACATGGATCCATAGTGTATAATTGGTGGCCATGACTTATATTTATGATTTCAATCATTTATAGTCTGAACATGGGAATGCCTACTTCAGCCATGGTATGATATTGTGTGGCTTCTTGATTTTTTGTAGGTTCCTAATTGGTGCGCTCCTTGTTCTCAACACACACACATTTTTACAAAGTATTTCGGTTGTCACAAGTTCCAACCTCATACTTTGGGGGGCATTTTGTTACACATTATTTTGGTCACCCTATGATGATTTCACAAACATGTGTTCAGACTCTCAACATGAATTTTTGCCTGAGAAAAGAAACTTCTTTCCTCCTCTACAAGGATGCTTTTTAGAAAGGGTCTGCAGGCTACATATATTACACAATGCGAAAATCTATTATTTTTGCATGCTGCTCTATAGTTGGCCCACAGGATTTCCACGGGTTGCTATATAGGCAGGGTGCAACAATGTGCCAAAGCTAAAAGAGGAAAGATATTTCATGAAGTTTATAGAAGGGGAATCTTCTAGAATGTGAGGTGGCATCGTATGGTTGCAATCCTACTGATTTCTCTAATTTGGAGGGATCATCCTCATCCATTTAACCACTTCACCTTCTCCTATATAATCAGGGGCTTCTCATGGAAAAGTTTAAGCAAGATTAAGTAGAGAATTGATGAAATAATAGGATGAAGATCGTGTGAAGAATCATGTTCTTAGTGATGCTTGAGGCCACCATTTTCCCATAAAGCTTTTGTGGATTATCTTCATGCGAATTTCAGAGCAAGTGTATGTATGTGTTGGAATGAAGGACCACTAAAAGGGAACTTGCAACATCAAGGAAATTTTGTTGTATCTTCTACTTTTCATTAATATAATACGGTGGCATGCCTCTTTCCCATAAAATTATTAGTGTTTTATTACATGACTCCTTGATCAAATGTTTAGGTTGTCATTGAATTCTACTATTGTTTCTTTCAAGTTGGTTGGTTTGTGTTGTCGTAGATCTGATTCCACAAGAGTATTGGAGTGAAGAAGGCACAACAAAGATATAAGGAAGCGATTCATAAGGTATGTTATCTATTCCTCATTTGGTAGTAAACTCAATGATCACAACTTAGGGAAAGCATCTTGTTTTGTCTCATTTTTTTCTAGATCCAGGTGGATCTAGGGGGATTAGTTCATGTCCGCATATACCGATTTACCCAATAACATTGGCTCACAAAGTTTCCACCACTATGTCATGCACTCCTTGCATTTAGCCTAAGAACCCAAAATAATTCAAAAAATTCACAGATAGATAGTGAAGTATATTTTTTCCCTGCAGATGGAATCGAACTCACATATACAACATACATAACCAAAGATGATATTCACAAAACACACACAAACACATAAAGAATCGTATGTAGGAAAAATTGTTTTTTTCATTAACATGAATGTCTGATTACAATATGTGCAGGTTGGACTATAACAGAGTCTTAGCTCTCTCCTCTCCTCTCTTCTCTACCTTCTATGACCTCTATTGGGAATGTTTTACAACCAAAAACCAAAGGGCTCCTCGATCCTTTTCCTCTAACTACTCTAGTGGTGTCTCATCACCATTTGTAACGTCTATCTACTATAG